>CADDIJ020000202.1:0-105737 GCA_902809745.2 Tetradesmus lagerheimii
GCACTTTAGGGACAGTCGCACAGAAAGCCTCTCGGACCGTCTGCGCAATTGTATTAGATGCGTAAGTGAATTAGTTACACAATTGCAATTGCCCCGCAACTGCATCAATGCTGTTGCGCGCATTATACAATTTCACAGTGGGTTAACTGACGGTAGACCAAACGATCCACCAGGTGATCACCGGGTGCTCAACCGCTGCCAAACTGTATAAGGAAGTTATTTTCAGATGTTACATTCACGTTTCAGCTTGTAACATCACAACTCACAGAGCCTCTTCGTTAGCTACTTGAGTGACTCATGCACCACCAGATGCACTTGTTGTAGCTGGGTACAGAGAGTTGAAGGTCCTGAGTGTAGCAGATCTGTAGTATGAAAAAATGCATAAGCACTGCAACCTAGCAGGAAAGCAAGCAAACGTGTATACAAAACATGTTGATGCTATGGCTTAATGGGTAACATGATGATGATGATGATGATGATGATGATGATGCGATGATGATGATGATGATGATGATGATGATGATGATGATGATACAAAACATGTGCCTAAAGGACACCATTACATGCATCAGCACGTACAGTTGTTGCAGCACACAGCGTCAGATGTGACACGAGGCTTCACAGTACTCAAGCTGTTGCTAGGACCACCAGTCATCGTCACCATGTTACCCATTCAAGCCATAGCATCAGTGCCTGCTAGGACAACCCGTGTGTTACATCTCCCACAACATGCTCATGAGCACCGTCACAGCTGATGTGCTGTTCAGCCGAAGGTCCTGCAGCCACCTTACTGCGGCAGCTGCAGGTGTTGCTGCTGATGCAGTTCGGTTGCAAGATGTGCCTTCCCTCCCAGCAGTTCAAGCAGAACAAAAGCCCAGTCATCTATTCCTCCCGCTTCATCAGCAGCAACTTCTCTTCCTGCAGCCGCCCTTTTTCATCACGCAATTGTCGCTTCTCCTCCACCAGCTGCTGCTCCTTCTGCCGCAAGAATGCCAAATCATCCCGCCAACCCTCGCCCTTTTCCCTCCTGACACCATTGATCTCATCACCGACCTGCTTGATCTGCCCTTCAACACCTTCAATCTTGTGCTGCACCGCTGCAATCTCATCAGCAACTGCCCTCACTGCAACTGATGTGGGGCTAGGTGGCCTGCTGGGGTCTGCGCCATGGTCAGTGTTGCTCGTGAGTGGCACCTGCAACATAGCAGTGGACATACAATCGCTTCAATACACACAACATCTACTCCCAGCCAATTCGCTTCAAACAGTAGTGAAAACAAGTCGTTAATGCTCTACAATTCGATCACAGATGACAGCAAACCCAGGCTTTGCACCAACATGATGTTGCAGCGAAGCTACAACTTAAATGCGTATGTGGCTATGAATGGTTGTTCATGCATTATTAAATGTGAGAGTCAGCTTCTTTTCAAAGATTGACTAGAGACTTGCTGCTGCCGAGCTGTGGCAATTTTCAATTTTCTTTTTCGTTTGTGGCCAAATTTGCATGAACTCCATCCTAGCCATTCACCAGCCACAATGTCACACCCACCTGCTGCGTCTCGAGGCCCAGGGGTGCTAGCAGCGTGTTGCGCTCTTCCTCCATGAGGTACAGGTGGAGGGGAGTTGGTGCAGTCACCACAGTGAAGCGCTGCCTAGGGCCAAAGGCTGCAACATCAATGTCTGCAGCCCAAGGGGAGTAGGGCCGCAAAGCAAGCAGGTTCGCCCGCACCATTGCTTCTAGTGGTTGCTGGCCTAGCACTGCAGTGAGTTGCTGCTTATCCACCGCATTGTAGGGGCTCTCGAGAATCGCAGCAACTGCTGTGGCGTAGTCTCTTGCGGTGAAGCCGGCATTAGATGCAGGCACATAGCCATCTTCCATGGTTCCCCACACATCCTTCGCCACCTGCGATAGGGCTGCAAGTTGCAATGCACAACAAACATCACCTTCAGCACAAAGTAGTAGAGCAGCTACCATCCTTACCACTATCAGCACACCGTGGCAAATCTCCACATACCGTACGCCAGGTCCTTGCCACCCACTCTGATACCTCAGATCCCAGCCAACACGATCATCATTAAGTGCGATGCTGTCTGTATGACATGCTCAATTGAGCAAGACTCGCAGTTGCAAACCAAGTGGTCATCAGACAAGTTGGCCAACAACAAGGCTGTGCGACTTATGAATATGCCTACTATGTCTGCCAACTTTGTTTGCACAAATGCAGCTTATCGATGTCGTGGAATTTGTGCAGTGCTACTAAGCACATTCAATCAGTCCTCAACGTTGTCTTTTGCAATAAACCCAGCCAACCCACACATGCTGAACACTAGTGTACATTTGAAAGGCACTGGAGGTAACACCATGTACCACTCCACCACTCCACACTTGCCTGCTTTCCAGCCACCAAGGCTATTGTACGAGCCAGCGGCCCTTACCAAAGCTCCAGCATTGCCCCCTCAAACCTGCAGGATCGGGTCGACCGTGCACAATACAGTTGACAGTGCCCGCTTCGATGCTGGCGCAGCTACGCTGCCGCATACTTAACTGTTGTTGTGCATGCCATCCTTGCCCTGTGCCATACCAACACTACCAGTGCACTAGTGCTCAGTCAGAGCTGCCAACACCGTTTTAGCCTCACCACCTTGGCACAACAAGCAAGTTGCATGTGCAACTGGCTAGCTATATCCGCAAGAAGATGACGCCGCAAGATGATGAACCATCATATAAGATATGAGAGGGATGTCATGCAGGCGCAGGGTACCGACTAAGCTCTTCTTGCGCTGATGTGTTGTTCCGTGCTACTGTTATAATACACCACTACCACGCATCAGTGACCCACCTTGTGCACAGCCTCCCAATCAGTATCAGCCACTCCTGGCTTGCCAACCTGCTGCAGACACTCATCAAGAAACCCCCTGGCCTCCTGTGCAGGGAAGTCGCCAACCACGAAGCTCTGAAAGAAGCCTGGTCCAATCTCTGCATGGTAAGGGCAACAACCGCACATTGCTAGCCACTGACATCTACACGGCATGGTTCGTTGCTGGACATGGCAACCAGCAGAATGCATTGCTCAGCATAAGAGAGTCGCCACAAGCTGAACTCACACTACGCTAGCTTGCTGATAGGCAGCATGTGACCAACCAAAACGCTTGATCACAGCTAATAGAAGTACTTCCAGCACGCCTAGACCAACCAACAGGCTGTAGCTCTGGCGATCGATGAAAAGTTACTGCAAGGCGACTCTTGCTATAGTGCTGCCAGCGGTGCCCAAGAGGTTGCGTGTTGCTGCCTTACCTTTGCTCAACCAGGTCTGGAACGAGTAATCAGATGTGGCTAGGATGACATGGCTGCGCCACTGCTCCTTACTGATGGCAACAAAAAACTTCAGCAGAGTCTGCCTCTCCACCGTGTACTGGTCCCCCCAGGCCATCAGTGCGTTTGCCTCATCCAGTGCCAACACCGGCGGCCTGTCATCCTGCAGCTTCCCAACTGCCCTTGCCTTGTACCAGGCGTCTAGCAGAGCGATGTATGCTTCACACACCGCTGCCAATGTGGGTGTCTCCCGAGTGTCGCCCGCAAGGCCATCCAAGATGGGTGCAAAAACCTTGCCACTCAAGGTGAACTCACTGCCATCTGCCGACTTCTGCTTATCTTGCAACTCGCTGATCGCACCTGCCAAAGCCTTAGCTATCCCTTTGAGCCCTTTTACGTCTGGAAACAACTGCTGCGCTAGTTTGGGTATAGCTGACGCCAGCAGTTCTGTAGCCAGGTGTTGATGGGTGTAATCCTGGCATTGATGAAGCATCTGCTGTCCAGCAAGCCCCTTTGGCTCATGAATTCAGTCAACAACGCTGTTTTGCCAGTGCTGCGAGGTCCTACAATGACGCTGATATCATCTGGAGGAGCGCTGCAGTGGTCTGCCAGGTGCTTCAATTCCAACTTGCGGTTGAAAAAGGGACAGCAGCAGCGACAGCAGCAGCAGCATGCAGTGGCCAATGCCCTATCACCAGCAACACCTGAACGATTCAGGATAACATCAGGGGCCTGTGCAACAACGCTGAGCGCTTGCATACCGTTTGGCACAGGGACGCAGCAGGCACACACCCAACACTGCCATCCTGCAACGCCTCAACAGGTACAACAGGACAGCTTGCGTCCAACCAAACAGGGCCTCATGGGTGTGCGTGCAGGCTGCGCTGTGACTAGAGCCATGCAAGTGCGAAGAATCGTTGTTGAGGAGTCCACGTAAAGTAACTCAACACGTCGTTGTTTTATCTGGAATGATTGGCGTAATTGCTGGCTCTAGTTACCTGATCAAGAGAAGCGCGACTCGTGGCACACACTGAAGTACTCTGCGAGCAGCTACTGCTCACGTTGGTTGCGGCTTCTTCAGAAAATACCGTGTAGACCGCAGCTCATTAGGTGTAGTTATCATCGAGCTTTGCATAGTAGGCGCTAGTCATACTGCAGCAGCAGCAGCAGCAACAGCAGCAGCAGCAGCACGCAGTTTCACAATGAAGCTGACATGGAGAGCAGCGGGAAAACGAGAAACAGTCTCAGCTTTGAGCTTCACACATTTGTTGTTACTACTGCTCGTGTGTAGCAGCACAGACCGGGTTGCTGCTGTTGCGGCATCTACCCCCCAGGCCACAACACAGTCAACATCACCTGCACAGCATGCTTTGCACGTTGTGCGAGCAGCAGCGCACCTAGAAGCACCTGCAAAGCTATATGCTGATCCTGTAACAGCAGATGCCCGCCCAAGCGAGAGCAGCAGCAGCAGCAGCGGCGCCCGCACACTACAGGCCCAGCAGCAGCAGCAGCAGCAGCAGCAGCAGCAAGTGCCACGTGCCCCAGAGTGGCTACTTGCAAAGGGCTTCAAAGGCTTGCCCCCTCCTGTGCTCAGGAACTGGCGACGCTTTGCTGACAAGGTCAACACTCCCGGGTCAAACGTAACACTTGTTACTTTTGGAGGGTCAATCACAGGTGTGGCGCAGGTGTTGCCACAATGCAGGCTGTGTTGCTGCTGGAATGCTCAAATGACGGTCAAGGCACTGCATGCTAATCTGGTCAATACATGTAACAGCATGTTTGCATGTTGTTGCTGCCGACATCAACAAGTGTCGCGGCAACCTGCTGCGGCAACCGTGTGGCTCCAATCACAACAAACAGCATACACAGGACGCTCACTGCACGCTGCTGATGATCTGTTCCGACCCCCACGCCCTTCCCCTCCTGCTGCTGCTGCTGCGCAATCGTTGCTGCTGCTGCTCTGCTGCTGCTGCTGCTGCATGCATATGGGTGCAGCTGGCTACGTTGATGATGCTCCAAACAGCTCATGGGTGGACCCACTGCTGGTATGGTTCAAGGTACAGTCAGCGGTGTTACGTTGTGTTACTTTGTCTTATATGAAAAAATGCTTGCATCAAGCAGTGACCCACTGCTGGTGTGGTTCAAGGTGCAGTCAGCGCTGACTCAGCACAGTGTGTTACTTTGTGTTATAACATGCATTGTATAATGCTTGCATAAACCAGTGACCCACTGCTGGTCTGGTTCAAGGTGCGGTCCACGCTGACTCAGCACAGTGTGTTACTTTGTGTTATATTATACAATGAAAAATGCTTGCATCAAGCAGTGACCCACTGCTGGTCTGGTTCAAGGTGCAGTCAGCGGTGTTACTTTGTGTTACTTACTTGTTACAACATGCAATGTAACATGCTAGCATAAAGCAGTGAGACCTGAGCTGCCGCTAGGCTTAATATGGCTCCAACAACATGGGTACATTGGTGGTTACTCAAGACGTGGTTCACAGTACAGGCACTTTCGCAGTTCCCATTCAAAGCAAGAATCAAGCCCTGCCAGGCACTGACCTAGCCCTGGCAAGCAATATCCACAAGCTCACAAGCCCTATCTCGTTTTTGCTATAGGCAAACTATCCCAGTGTGCACTTCCAAGTGGTCAACTTGGCTCGTGGCGGTATCCCTGTCACTCCAGCATCAATGTGCTGGTACCAGCAGGCACCGCAGGACGCAGATCTGATCTTGATTGAGTACAGCGTAAACGGCTGCAGCGGCAACATGGATTGCCACAACTTCATGGCTCCATTGGTAAGTAGTACAATCCAGCTAGTTCAGTGTTGTTATTTGTTTGTTAGTTTGTTACAACCGTGCAAAAGGACATGTACTGCCCAAGGTTTGTGGCCCCAAGAACAAAGACATTCAGTGCGACGTGGACCGTAATGCTGTTCAAACAAGAATGCCATACTCAGTCAATACGGTATTGCTGTACATGCACTGCCACCTTGCCATGGCACCAAGAGTGACAGGTGCCTATTGTCACAATTAAAAAGGCATTATAACAGTACAATGTGACGTGTATATAGCCGTTTTCTGCTCCTGCTGCTCTGGCCGCTGCTGCAGATTGGTGCTTATGAGACGTTTATTCGTCGTGTGATCCGACGAGCTCCCAATACTGCACTCATGGCTGTTACAGCGTTCAACTTCTTCAGGCGAGATGTGACGTACCGTGCTGCTGGCGCCAATGAAACAAACGGCAATGCCACAATCATTCCTGCAGTGCCCAACAGCTACTATGGATCAGGTGCGCTGCTGCTGCAAGGCACAGAGTCTATGGAACATGTTTTGAGATCTGATGAACAGATTTGTATGAGATCTTATGAGCAGATCTTGTCAAACTGGTACGATGGATGTGACAGCCTGTTGCACCCATATTTTGAAACTTGATTTTCAAACTTGAAAATTCAGCTGCCTCACTGTTCAAACCTGCTAGGGCCGCAAGATGGGGCCTGCAACGCATGCATATGGCCTTGCTGTTACTTCTGCTGGCCGTTTTTGTTACTGTTTTTGTTAACTCTGTGGGCCGTTTTCCAGTCTTCTGCACCGCATGGCCATGCTGTTACTTCTGCTGGCCAATTTTCCCTATCTCAGGCGAGACCTGCCACACCAAGATTGCGCACAGATATGGCATTCCAGTGGCCTCGATACGTGACGCACTTTATGACGTGATGTATGACGACCAAGTGCTACTTGCTACCACTGGCATGACTCAAAAGCAGCTGCTGTCGCCCATTGTTGTACACCCAAGTACTGCGGGTCACGTCCTGTACTCCAAAGTCATTGCGTGAGTGCAGCATGTGTGGCTTGGGCGTTACTGATGTTATACGACGTGGCATTGCTGCATGTGCATTTACGACAACATGTCAGCTGCAGTGGAAGCTGCTTGCAGCATCCAGCTGTTTCTGCCGCACGTAGAAAAGGGACCTTGACTGCATTGCATATTGTGAACAAACTCAGCGACAGGTTTTGACTCCTGCTGATCTGCTTTTGGGCGTCAGCGCGTCTACATGCTTGCATAACATTCCAACCCATCCTGCATTCCACTTTGGCGCTTGCAGCTACACCATCCGGCTAACACTCAAGAGCATATTGACCGCAAGCCCTGGCACTTCCCTACCACCAGCACAGCAGCAGTCGATGCCGCTTCCAACCCGGATCAGCCCACTAGCAGCACCAGAAGAATCTGACAGTGGTACCTTCTGTGCTGAATCAGCGGCCCTACCACAGTATGCCACCAATAGCAGTGGCTGGACCTGGGGCATCCCTTTGGACGAATTTCGCCCGTGCCCACACCCTAACTGCAAAACAAGGGGGTTCTATGCAGCAGGTGCTGGCAAAACCTTGGAATTTCAGATTGACACACAAAGCAGCGTGAGATCAGCAGACGGCGCGCTGCCTACGCGCAGGAGTCTGGTCGGCATTTACTACAACGCCAGATCTAACGGTTGGCCCGCGAGAATGGGCGTTGCGCAATTGTCATGCGTCAGCGGCTGCAGCTGCAGTCCTGTTGTGATGGGATTGACAGAGCGGCGACAGGCTTTGGGCAACCTTGCTGCTGCAAGCACTGAGGTGCGGCTTTGGCTAGAGAGATCCTTTTTGCTTTGAAATTGCCAGCCAGGCGCCGATAAGGCGTGTGTTGTCCACTGTGTGCCATGGCAGCAGGCTACAACTGCATAACCTTGAAGAATTGGCAAATTCAACGCCTCGCATGTGTGCTTGCTTACAGCAGCCGGTGCTGTCTGCTACCGTAGCATAATATATATCAACAATAAAGTTTATTATGCATTGTCCCCCATCATTAGTACGGGGCAAATGCGCGCCCCCTGCAGGACACTGTCGTGCCATAAACCTCTGTAGCCACGCACAATCCATACATACAGATAGCACGCCGTTCAATGGCACCGGGTGTGCTGCACCGGGTATGCTGCATATAAGTCATCACACTGGTCAAAACTATGCCATAGACACGGTGTCTTTGTGCTGCAACTTGCTGCGCGTGCAGGTGGTTCCGCACCCACAGTGTGTGGTTGCCGTGACCATAACAGGCAGCAGAGAAAACTCCACAGGACAGGAGTTCTTTTTCAATGGCATTGCAGTTGTGCCCGTTTCACCGCACACAGCGATCCTTCGAATCGACCGCCTGGCTAAGACTGTATTCGGTCTCTGACAGCCTATAGGCTTGTAGCCACAAGCTCAGTTGCCTAACTACTACTAGCTTTGGGTAGCCTGTGTTGGTGGTATCCTGACACGTCATTGGAAGGTGACTCATTATTATTGGTACATCTATTATTCAGTATGGCATGACAATTGTTCCATGCATAGTATTCCTTCAGTTGGCACTGGATGCATGTTCTGCACAGTGTTTTCTGTGTGTTTCAAGCACCAAACATACTAACGCTTTAGTTTCTGTTGTCTTGCACATGCTTGGTGTTTTTTTAGTTTTTGGCGTGGTGCACAAATTGTGCTGCTGCTGGCAGTGGCAGTTGCATGAGGTAGTGATTGTAGTGTGCATGTACTTCAAAAAATAGTGGTACATATATGAGAGCTGCAAGAGTCGGCATTGATGCTCCATTAGTGAGGAAGCATGTGAATGGCCTTATAAACACCATATGATCATAGCTCATATAGATAATGCATGCCACCATCATGGTTGCAGCCATCAAGTGGTGGCTGCATGGTGTCCAGTACATAGATTGCTATGCATGAGTCGATCTGTCAGCCGCGTGTACCTTTCTTTGACTGGGGGCATGCCGCATATAGTATTGGTGATGGATTGGAGGCACTTAAATAGGCTTTCAAATGAGCTCAATCAACAGCACTTCATGGCGTGCTGAAGCTGTCAGAATGAGCTCAGCTACAGCTGAAGTAGGCTGTTTGGTTGTTCAAGCAGTACAGAGTCCTGTAGGTGCATTCAGTGAGGTTGAAAACAGTGCAGTACAGGATGCTGTGGTTGCCTGTGGACACTGTGAACTTCACGGTGCCCGGTGCAAGCCTGCCTGTGCATACCGTGAACTTCACGGTGCCCGATGCAGGCCTCAGCTTTTGTGGTGACTATCACCATTGTGACAATGCATAGGCAGAAGTGTGAGAAGTGTGAGAAGTGTGCCGCACGTTGGCAGCTAGCGGAGATATGGGCAGCCTTCACACGCAGCAAATGTCCACCCACATGATACATGTTGGTCCGACCAAGTTGGGCGGTCAGACGGGTTCACAAGTGGTTAATGATGAGCATGCATGGCATGCGTTAGGTGCAGTGACATTGTTGAGCACTTGTCCATGGATGGATTTGCATATCTTCTCAAGTCTATTAGTTTGTGATACAGCCTGTACAGCCTGTGGCTAGGGCCTAGCCTAGGGCACTCAGTGAGTGTATGAGTGACAGATGCGCACTGTTATGTTACGCCCAATTGATGGGAGCTCTGGCCCAGACCTCTAAAGTGATCCATAAGCAACATGCATGCAGCGCCTGCAGCTGCATCAAGCGCTTTTGACTTCAAGTGTTGTTATTAGTGTTGCATGGTTGGCAGTTGGCGCCAGTCTTTGGACGCAGCGAGTGTTATTACAAGTGTCGCATGTGGTTGGCGCCAGTCTTTGGAATGTTGCCCAAGCTAACATCCGAATATCAGCTGACAGTGAGCGTGGTGTGCTGGAGCCACTTGCACTGCGTGAAAGCAGAAGCAGAGTTGTTGGAAGAGTCAACGCATGTGATGCACAGAACCACGACATGTTGCAGCTGGGTGTCAACAGGCTAGCTGCCAGGTCCGCCACCAGTCCGCACACTTTCCTTAACTGCCAGTAACTGTCACAGTTCTGTCGGACAGTACTGTACTCATCATCATCATCATCATGTTACCCATTAAGCCATACAGTACTGTACTGCTTGATCAAACCGTTTGAACAAATTTCAAACACCATCATGCGGGTGATCGACTCAGCTGCCGGCCAGTGCTGCCAACAAACATGTATTTGAGCGCGAAGTAGCGCAAGTGCCTGCATCATGTGTACCTTGATCGATCAACCAGTCATATGTTACAGAATGCAACCAGCTTAGCTGGTACAGCTCCGATCTAACATAGCAGCAGCCCCACTTGAGCAGGTGCCGTGGCATGCTTGACACGTACTCACAAATGCAGCCACTGCGCGCAGCCAGACCTGCTGCTTCTACTGCTGTTGTCCACACTTTTCAGCAATGTACCACAGGAAGACTGCATGCTGGCTTGCGGTCAAAGCAGCATAGACGCAGTTGCTCAAGCACACCAACTGACGCAACATGCATCGCACACATGCATGTGGGTGCTAGACATGATATGTACTCATCCAGCATGATGTCATGACATGGTGCATTGCAAGCGTGTAGAAAGCCCACATTGCATGTCGTCTACGCTGAAACGGCATCAAAACAAACCACCACGACCACCACCACCAAAGAGCAAGGTGCATGCACCCTTGTCAGCCGCTGATGCTGACTTCAAACTGGCGACATCGCCTGGCCAACAGTGGTTTTGTCAACACCACTGGGCCATATACTTTCAGTTGTGCCAGCAAGCCCAGATTCTTAAGAATAAGAAAGCAACCCAACATACCGTACAGCAGCCAGATGTCAAGCAACAAAACCAATGCTGTTGCGTTGACTCTGTCACGCACGCCCAGCAACATCTGGCATCACATCATGCGTTATGCAACGTGCTCAATTAAGCCCCACACATGTGTATGCACCAAGCTTAGCTGCTCTGCAAGCAAATCTGTGTTACGTTGACAGCAAGGCATACAAACACATACACTGCCTCCCAAATGAAGGCCACACAGCAATCAACCTCAACGCAATCCATCCAGGAAAAGACCCTGGCCATTACGAGCATAGATGCAGCTGGCAGAAGAAAAGCAGCATCCACTGCCCCTGGCTGACATGCAGCAGTGCTGAGCTGCACTCAGACCCCATGGACAAGCAGCAGTGCTGAGTATGGCTTAGCACTGTGGTAGACAGCCAGAGTACAGTCATGCAATGTGCGGGGTTTACTGCCATGACTCAGCCAATGCAAGAAACTGCACAAACCAACATCAAATGCGCTGCGTCTAGTTCTTGCCCTTGGCCTCGAGGTACTTTGTGAAGTAGCCAGTGAAGGTGATCTTCTCCTCCCTGCACTGGTTGTCCAGCTGCTGCGCTGCCTCGCCAGTTGTCACGGGCTGCCCTCGCTCGGCTGTCAGCTGCACAGCCTTGTCTCTCACGGCTGCCATCAGCTTCCTAATGTCGCTGACACGCCTCTTGTCAATGCCAGCGGCCTTTCACCAGCTGGTGTCTGCTTTGCTCTCCAGATCCCGCCTGCTCGCGCTGCTGCCCTCTGGTGTCGCTGCAAGGAATGCCTCAAAGTCTGCAAAGCAGCGCCAGCTGCCAAGCTTGTTGCGGTTAGGGGCAGCAGGGGCAGCTGCATGCCTTTGCAGAGAGGCCAGTGCCGCTGCACCCTGCTGCATGCCTGCTGATCCTGCTGTTGCTGCTGCTGATGGGCCCAACTGCTGCTGCTGCTGCAAGCACACTATCTCGTTGGCAGTTTTCACCGCTATCAGCTGTGCCACCGCAGCAAGCTGACTGTTGGTGCTGCGCGTGCTGTTGGACAGGTGGCTGGTGGCAGCCCCTGCCAAAGCAGCGGCTGTTGCAGGCAGCTGGCTGATGTGTGGCTGCAAGAAAGCAAAGGCATTGAAGGCGTCTGCCTGAGCCACCTGTGGCAGCGTAACTTGCTGCTGTTGCAGCTGCTGTGCCTGCATGTACTGCTGCATGCACTGCTGCATCAACTGCATCATCTGCATCATCTGCAACTGGCCACCTCCCATGCTCCCCCAGCCCTGATGGCCAGCTTGCTGTCGGTCGAGGTGTTACTGCTGTTGCTGCTGCTGCTAGCATACAGCAGCTTGTTGCTGCTGGCATACAGCAGTTTGTTGCAGCTGTTGCTGCCCAGCCTCCTCCTGCGTTTGCTCTGAGTGCTGCTGGCGGTGCTGCAGCACTGCCCCAGACTGCAGCGCATGCTGCAGGCTAGGCAGCTGCTTCCTCCATGGCTCTACATCGTAGCGCTGCTGCAGGTGCTGCTTGCTGACCTCAGCTGCGCCATTCCACCAGGCATGAGAGTGCTTGCCATTAGGGGACCCCAGCGCCCTGCTGCTGAGCTCAGACATGCTACGCGCTCCCTTGCCTGGTGTGTAGAACTGTCCGTCCTCACTGTCTTCTGGTAAGTCTACAGTGAACGCCGGCTCGACGTCGCCATCATCGGCAGCATCGCCATCTGCTGAACCGCAGCGCGGCTGCGCTGCAACAGCGGCAGCAGCTAGCTCTTCCTGCTCAGCTGCAGCAGGTGGTGCATGCTGCCGCCGCTGCCGCTGACCACGCCCAAAGCTGCCAAGGCAGCTAGCAGCTAGCTCATCCCGCTCAGCTGCAGCAAGTTGTGCCTGCTGCTGCTGCTGCCGCCGCTGCTGCTGCCGCTGACCACGCCCAAAGCTGCCAAGGCAGCTAGCAGCTAGCTCATCCTGCTCAGCTGCAGCAAGTTGTGCCTGTTGCTGCTGCTGCTGCTGCTGCTGCTGCCGCGGCTGCCGCTGATCACGCCCAGAGCTGCCAAGGCAGCTAGCAGCTAGCACTTCCTGCTCAGCTGCAGCAAGTTGTGCCTGCTGCTGCTGCTGCTGCCGCCGCTGCCGCTGATCACGCCCAGAGCTGCCAAGGCAGCTAGCAGCTAGCTCATCATGATAGGATGACGGGTGTGGAGGTTTTGCTGCACTTTGCATTTTCTGTCACTGCGCTTGATCAGCATGCGCAACGCTTTTTGGGTATATGCATTACATCAAATACTATCAGTAAAGAGTGCTTAAGCGTCGCTCGTCGCTTCGCTGACAACGGCAGCAGCAGCAGATCACCCTTCGTGGCTCGTTTGACAGCAGTGATTACGCTGTAGGCAGCCTGATCCACTTCTGCGGTGTATTTTACTTCCATACGTATATGATCTATAGTTTAGCGCAGCAGCAGAGGCGTTGGCGCTGGCTGTGAGCACCAGGAAGTCAGCAACTGGAATTGCCCAGCTCAACCCCCGGGACGCCCACAGCGTTGCACAGCCGGCGCAAGACAGGTGCGCGCTTCAAGAAAACAACTTGAAGTACTGGTATCATGACTATGATAGCCTGCATTGGCCTTGATATGCCGAGCAGCATGCACTGTTCCTCCGATGCTGCCAGCAGCAGTTGCTGCCCCAGACGCATACGCGCACGCATACGCAATGCCACAGCACGTTCACACATGCACAATATTTCAAGAAAACTAATGCGTGCTGGCCTGGGGCCAAACGTGGTGCACAATGCAGGCAATTGACCAACACAGGTCTGCTGCTGCTGCAACTGTCAGCAGCAGCGGCAACAACACAACAACTGATGTACAACACCAGGAGCAGAGGCAGGCCCCCCAAAACAGGTGATTACTGTACATGTTAGTAACTGAGGAAACCATCAATATCAGTGGCTTAGCATGTTGTGCACTGCTGAGTGCATTGAACTTCGACAGCAGCAGACAGGCACCTGCTGCCACACTGCGCGCTGCAGCAGTGCTCAGCGGTTCTCAGCAGTAACGTGGCCACCACCAGCCAGCACAATAGCCTCGTAGGTCTGTGCCAGAGACCTCACATCCTTCTGAATGCTCTCCTTTGTCAGCACATTGTAGAACAAGTGCTCCAGCTGCTGCTTGCATGCATCGATCGTGATCGTTGCACTGTTCTGCTTCAGCAGCCAGCGCTGCATGTGGAAATCCAACCATGCATGCAAATACTCCACCACCTTGTGCATGTCACTGGACAGCTCAGGCAGGGGAAACCTGTGCTTCTTGTTGATACCCATCTGAGCCAGGGCAGCCCCCTTGTGTATCTTGTCGTTGTCCCAACTGTACAGCCAGTGCTCACCCCTCTGCAGGTGCAGCCTGTTTCCACGCTCCCCTGCCTTCTCCCTGAACTTCTTCATGATCTGGTTTAACTCCATTGACGTGACACTGTGTGCCATCTCTCCTTGCTTTGTCTGCATTGCAGCAGCAGGTGTGCAGCAGCAGCTGCGGGGTAAGGGCCGGCCCCGCAAGAAATTTGTAGCAGCAGCTTATGCAGCTTATGTCTCACACCTCAATGATGGACAGCTGGAGTATGAACCTTCCTACAGCTCAGCAAAGAAGGTGTTCAAAGCCAGGTGCAGCTGCAGCAAGCATATGCGGGCCTGCCAGCAGGTGACACGAACTAAAGCAGCGCTGCAGTGCAGGAAGTGCACAGGCGGAGGCAGCGACTATGAGAAGGAAGCCTATGCAGCATGTGATGAATCCACATTGATCACAGCCTGGGCAGCTGAAGCCTATGCTGTGCAGGAAACAGTTCAGCATCATGGGTTGGACCTGTATGCAGGCTGGCACGCTATGACATCTTAGTGTTACAGCCGGGCAGGGTTTTGGTTGAGGTTCAAGGAGAGCAGCACAGCACCAAGCTTAACACCCAAGCCAACAATCCAGATGCCAGCCTGGCTGACAGGGTCAGCAGGGACCATGCACGAGCTGCTGCAGCCAAGGCTGCAGGTTACAGTGTCGTTTGGTTGAACGTCGGCGCAGCCCACACTCAGGTCAACCGTCGGCAGCAGTGGCGCAAGACTATTGAGGGTGCAGTGCAGTGCATGATGCAGGAGAACGCCACCCCTACTGAATTCACTGGCTAACTCAACAGGTACACATTGTCGGGGTCACGATCAGCTGGCATGTCGGTGGTGCCTGTGTAGAACACCAGCAGCAGCGCGCCCAGCAGGTAGTTGACTGCGATGTAGTACTTGAGCACCTTGGGCTTCTTCAGGGTAGGTGGCAGTGTTGTCGGGAATGTATCCTTCTCTGAGGGGATGACCCAGCCCTTCTTGCTGTGCACGCGCATGTACATGGTCTTAGCATCTATCCAGATCACGCGTTCAGCAACCCTGAAGTTATCGGTGATCTGTTCCAGGTTTCCTGCAGCTGTGTCAAACCGGCTGTCAATTTGCTTCTGCGTGTGCTTAGGTTTTATGTTGAGGTCACGGTATGCCAGCTCTGGGCACTCCCTGTGCACTGCCCTGTACACAGTGCTGGCTGACACGTTTCTAGCCTCCAGCAGCTCCCTGACCTCCGGGCACTCATCCCTGCACTCTTTTATTGACCCATAAGCCCCGCCCTCCTCGTCTGCCCTTCCCCGCTGCAGGCTGCCCACTAACACCTGAGCATCCTCGTGCGAGGGCTTGCGCTTGCGGCCGCTGTTGCTGGCGTGGCCCTGAATTGACTTTTCCTCAGCCCACTGGACGCCTCAGTAAACTACAAATCCCGCTGCATCCTTGGGAGCATCCACGCCCATGTTAATGCAGCCTGTGAGGAACTCAGTGGTGGCTGCTGGTATGTGACCCTTTGCTGCGGCAAAAGCTTCTGCTGCAAGTGCACGCTGAACTTCTTCATACTTCTTCATGGGTCACTGTGGGTGTGGAGGTCTGAACATTGGACAATTTTGCAAGGACAACAGGAGCGTTGTTTGTGAGTGCATTCTGGCAAGCTTTATGGTGCGTGTGCTATGGCTTAATGGGTAACATGATGATGATGGTGCGTGTGCATATATGTGTGGTGTTTGCAACTGCAGCTGCAGCGGCACTAAACCCTAAACCCTGGCGGCTGTATGCATGGTTGAATTCAGCATCAGTGCCCTTCATAAAGAATCCTGAGCCAAATTGGTGTATCAAAATAGAGATGTTTTGCTGCAATATGGCGTGCTTAAAATGTTGCATGGACGTCTGTAGTCGTCACAATTTGATTAAACGGGTGCCCCTCCTCGCCCCTAAGAAATGGCGGGAGGGGTCTGTTCTGGCTGTTTCAGCCCCACTGCTGTGCCTGATATGCATCATTGATTTTGTTTCGATGACTGCATGGCATGTGCGGCAGCTGCCGGTGTGTAATCGTGTGTATGTTGTGCACGCATGACGTGGCTGGCTGGCCGGTCTGTGCTGCATGCGCTGCATGGCGTTGGAATCACGTGTTTTGGGGGGCCCTGTTTTTTGTGCCTGTTTGAAAAGTGGAATGCACTTGTCCTGGTGCTGCTCACCTGTGTTGCTGCTCCCTGTGGTATCACCAAAGGGTCAGTGTGTGCGTTGCTGGTGCGAGCCGTGCCTCAGCGGCTGTGCTGGCGAAGTTGCTGGCGGTCAAACTTGTGTTGTTACTTTATTGATGGTAACAGTGCATGTGTGCGAGTGCTTTACGTGGCTGCACAGACTGATTGCCGCGTGCTCGAGGAGGTAAACGTGGGCGCTCAATAAACGATTTCCTGAAGTTTCAGGCGCTGCCGACAACATGTATAAAATCGGCAATACAATAACCGCCATGATTCTTTTTGCGACGTACTGTCATCCTGCTCAGCTACAGCAAGTTGTGCCTGCTGCTGCTGCTGCTGTTCTGCTGCCTTGACGCGCTGTTCCTCCTTATGTAAGGCGGCCCTGATCTCTGCTTCCTCTGCCTGTTCTGTGATAGGCTCGCCTTGCAGCAGCAGCTGCTGTCCCAGCTGCCAGCCAGCAGCCAAGGAGACCTGCTGCAGCTGGGTGCTGACATGGTGGAACAGGCTGTCCTGCCGCTGCAGCACCTTTGCCAGCATCTCCTTGTGTGTGTCAGCGGCCTGTCAGGCTCGAAGGTGCCGCACTCCTTGTCGACGCAGAACTGAGCTAGCAGCTCCCTGCAGCAGCAGCAAATGCACCAGCAGTAGAGGATGAGGAAGCTGTTCATAATATGAATGTCAGCATGTGCATCACAGATGCTGCTGTGCTACAACAGCAGCACACATGCACGTCAGCACTGCCACGTATGTGGCCTGTCTTTGGGCTACGTTTGCAATATTCAGGCACCTGGCAGCTGCCCTCACACGACTCACTGCAACACACAGCTTGTGCTTGCTTAAAGTGTTGGAAACATTTGATGGCAGTGAGGCCTCACCTGAAACACGGGCTGCTCAGCAGCAGCTGGTGCACTGGGTTGTTTCTGTACTGCTCAGGCCGCCCGCTGCTGCAGAGCTCCAATGCCTCCTGAGCCACGACATAGCCCAGGTAGGGCAGGGCCTCTGCCAAGGACCTGGCGCATGCGGGGACAGGCGTGCCGGCAGCATCTGCTTCCTTGATAGCAGCGTGGAAGGGAGCGTACCAGGGCATCTGCAGGTGGATCAGCTACAGCGGAATAACGGCGAAAAAAGGCCTCGCGCCAGTACTGATCGCCAGTACTGGTCTCAGCGTCCTCCGGCTTGGAGGAAGCCAGCAGCTGGTCCATCATAGCCACCAGCTGGTCTTGGCTGAAGGTGGTCTGGTGGCCGGCAGCCTGGGGGTCCAGCGGCGCACCGTCCGCACCGCGCGGCAGCACACCCTTCTGCCGCTTGTACAGAGCCTGGCAGGTCTCGTACATCTTCGAGTACAGCGGCGCGTCACAGATGTCGCTATGTGGCTCTGTGCGGCCCAGCAGCCGCATGTGCAGCCGCCGCTTCTGCCACTTGGCCTGTAGCATCGCGTGGCACCTCTTCAGCATGCTGTCACAGGTGTATGCGTAGGCGCCTTCACCCTGCAAGCCACATGCCAATGGTTTTGTTGCGGGGTGAGTGCTGTACTTTACAGCAAGTGAAATGTTGGCGCATCACCTGCTGCACATGCATTGTCAAATCATGCAGCCAGGGGCCACCTGATGCAGCATTGAATATTGAGCTGGGGTGTAGCAAGCGGCAGCGGCGGGGAGAGGGGACATGGCGACAGACATCAAGTTAGTAGTTCATGCAGCGCAGAGGTGGATGATTCTGCTGATGTACGATGATGGGCACTGAAAGCAAACCAGCTGACATGGCCACCATAAAGCACTGGCTCCCCAACACCCTGGAAAGCGGTCGATGCAAAAGCGTATCGCGGCCACACACGTGCCACACCCCTTGTGTAGCCGACTCTGCAAGCCTGGCCTGCCACCCCCAAGCAACTGGGGCCCACAACCATGCAGGGAAATAGCCCTGTAGCACACCGCCTACCTTGTAGCCAGGGTGACCCTCAATCATCATCCACTTCATGAAGCCGGTCGCCACCTCGTCTGCATCATCTCCGCAGAGGTCAGAGTTGAACGGCTTTGCACGGGGTACTGGCTCTTCGTTCAGGCGGGGCTCAGACTCACACCAGTACTGCCATTGGAATGCCATTGACAGCATGGTAGCAGCAGTGCAGCAGAGCAGCAGCAATCACAACTCAAGTTGTTGCTTGCAGTGCATGAACCAGTGACGATGGCTTGATCATTCCGCAGCCAGGTGAGTATGTTTGCTGCATTTGCGGCAATGGCCCAAATCAGTGGCAGGCAAGCAGAACTGGCATGCATGCACATACAACAAAGATGCCAGGCCACTGCGCAGCTACTTATGCAAGGCTGCAGCAAGCATCACAAACCTAGGTACATCGCTGGTCGAATGTGAGTACAACCCAGCTTGTTTACTTCATAAGAGGTTCAAGCTTTGGCAAACAAACTGTGCCAGTTGCACAACTGCTGTAGTGCCCACCTGCAGCATGCGACCAGCTTGCCCATACTGGTTGTTTGTGTTTTTATTTGCTGCCAGAGGGGCATTGTCCAGCAGGTCCTGTGCCTCAGCCTTGGAAAAAGCGCGCCTGCATTACAAATGTAGAAATGTTAAATGACGATACGTCAATGCTGGGGCTGGCTGGCCTCAACACGCAGCCATAGCATGCTCACCACTTTCCAGCAGCAGCAGCAGGCTCCTCCTCCTCCTCACTCTCCAAGTCAGCCACTGGAAGCCGCGAACGCTTGCGTGCCCGTGCAGCAGCAGCAGCAGCAGCACCACCAGCAGCAGCACGACCACCAGCAGCAGCAGCAGCAGCAGGGCGACGAGCACCTCCAGGTGCCCTGCCAGCACCTGTTGCTTGCCGCCCCCTTGCTGTTGTTCCCGCTGCCACGCGTCCAGAGCGCCGTGAAGGCCGCGGGGCTGCACCCGGCTGCTGTGTTGCCCCTCTATCTTCCCATTCTTCATCGCTGCTGGCAGCAGCAGCAGCAGCTGCTGCTGCTGCTGGCTGCTGACGGCAAGCGCGCTGTTGGCGCCGCTTGATGACAAGGGGGCTGTCAGGGCTGCATGCGTCAAGCTCATCAAGCTGCAGCTCGCCTAAAATCATATCTGCATCATTGCAGTCATCAAATTCACTGTCAAGCACATCAGAAAGCACGTCAGAGCTGTCATCAAGCCCATCTGCATCGTCACCATCACTTGCTGCTGCTACAGCAGCTGCTTCCCCTGCTGCTACAGCATAATTTCGGCTGCTGCTGCTGCTGCTGCTGCTGAAATTTTACGCTTTTTGGGCTTGTGTGCTGCTGCCTTGTCTGCTCTGCCGTGTCGCTGCACAGCAGTAGCCCCGTCCTCACGTCATACATATGTGTTTTATACTACCTCATATTGCCATACGGTAGGGAGACAATCTTCCTGCTGCCATCACGGTCACGGCCAACCCTATAGCTAGCTAGGGTTACGTCAACATGCATGTACAGCAGAGTTGGCCAGCCATAGAAGCGAATCAGAAAAGCTCAGGCGCAGTAATTGCAACCTACAGACGTATATGCTACATGAAAACATTGTAAGGGGTTCTTGAACTTGTGCTGTGGCAGCATCATCGTGATCCAGTGGTGGTCCTTCTGATTGGGAGTTTGCAATTGCAAGGATTATGAAGGCCCGTGCTTCCCTTGCCGAGCGACACCATGAGAGTTGGATGCGATAAGATAATAAATGACCCCGTTTTGTGACGACAAACAAGGTCTAAGTTGAGTTACTAGAGCCAATTGAGACACACACAGAGGGTTGTCAGGACAGAGGGCTGTCAGCAAAAGAATGAGACTCCTAAGCACAGGCAGGGGTCGTATGCCACACATTGAGCAGGAAAAATGAACCAATAAATTGATTTTGCAGAAGATTTGCGGGGACGTGAATCATTGACAGCCAGAACGTTGGCTGAGATTCAACCCGACATTGAGCGAACACATGGGAAAACTGCTTACTTTCCTTCCTATTATAGGGCATCTGTTAACTCAGGGATGCGAGACGTGGGCTGGCAACTAGGGTCATGCAGCAGCACCAGCTCCAGCAGCTGCTGCTCGTGCACCTGGGCCTGCTGCTGCAGTTGTTGCTCACGAGAAGCATTTTCGGGCTTCCGACATGCTCTCTGCTGGATCTTGGAGGATGCTGTGGGCGGTCGTGCCAAGTATCTACATGTGCAGCACTGCACTTGGTTGGAGCAACCCTAGGAGCAGAAGTGCCATGCAGCAATAACAGCAGCAGCACCAGCACCAGGAGCACTGCTGATGACACATACGGCTGGCTAAACAGAGCTGGCTGGCAGGACGTGTTCAGCAATGGCAGTCCTGATGCAGCATGCATGCAGTACCTTGGAACAGCAGCAGCAGGAGCAGGCACGCAAGCGCCGGCGTACTGCTCATGGCATGGCGTCTCCTGCAATGCCAGTGTGTTCAGCAACCAGAGCAGCAGCAATGGCAGCCCATGTCCTGCTGGCAGCACCAGGCATGCGGTCAGCGGCATTGAGCTGGTGAACAACCGCCTCCAGGTGGGTGGTCAACCAGCTGAAAGATAAGATTGAGGCCTTATCAGGTCAGCGGCATGCTTGCCAGTAGCGTTTGCCAGTAGCGTTTGCCAGTAGCGAATGTGCAATGGCGTTCATGCAGCTGTTCTGTAACATCGCATGGGATTGCACATGGGACTGCACAAACAGCAGCGCTGTGGCTGACACTCCTGCAGGACAGGCACATGCTGCACGCGAGCACATCACTCCTGCAGCAGTGATCTCGCTGCCCTTGCATGAGAGCACGCGCAACATCAAGCTACATCCTATGCTTCACACTCCTGCAGGGCAACATCAGCGCAGCAGGCTTCGTGGAAGCACTGCAGCAGCTGCATGACTGCGGCCTCACCTCCTTCACCATAGGAGGGGCCTCGTTTGGGGTCGTTGGCACAATCTCGCCGCAGTTTGGAGCGTTTGACCGCCTGCGAGAGTTTGGCATCATCACCACAAACGTGACAGGGTCAATCCCGCCAGAGCTTGGCGGCATGCGCGCCCTCGAGTCGCTGATGCTGCAAGGTCAGCAGCAGCAGCAGTTGCGCAGGCTCCTGTGCAAGTGGATTAGCGGGGCAGTTAGGTGCTGCTAGCCAGTAGTATCAATGCTCTTGGTGCATGGCGCTGGCAGGTGCCCCAAGGCAGCAAAGCAGTGAGACAGTAGCGCAGATTGCTGCAGTGTCAGCAGCACCGGCACTGGGATCGTTGGTGGCAGGTAGCATCTTCACAGCTGGCCAGAGCAGCATCTTGCAGCTGAAGGGTCCTGTTTCCATGCTTTTCCTTCAAAGGAGCCAGCTGTATAGCTCTGGCTGTGCAATGTCGCTTGCCTGTACTTCTGCAGTGGTGAAACCTCCGTCCTGTGCATCTGCTGTGCATAGTGGCTTGCAGGAAACCACCTGCATGACCACAATCCTTATTGCATCTGTCATGCGCAGCTAGCTACCCTTGCTGTGCTGATATGTGCCATATAAACACAGCTGCAGTACCAGTCAACACACAAAGACGGTTGCAGTGCTGTGCTTGGCTGCTTGCAGGAAATTACCTTGACGGCACCATCCCTGCTGAGCTGGGGCAGCTGTCAAACCTGCGCGTGCTAAACCTGGGCAAGAATGGCTTCACAGATGTAGGACTAGGTGAGAAGCCCAGTGCAGCTGAATGCAGGGGCAGCAGCAGCATGTGTAGTGGTGGAGCCCAGGGCATCTGCAGTGGCTGCAGGAGCGCCCGTGCAGGCTTGCAGTGCTGTTGCAACTCGGCCAGCAATGCAGCAGCTGTAATTGATTGCATCTAAACTGCAAGCTGGCTGGCCACGGGCACCCTGCAGCTTTCCTGCAAACAAGAGCAGCTGCTCAGCTTAGGCAGCACTGCCTGCCTTGCTGCATGCACAGATAATCAGCGGCAGCCAACTGTGGCTGTGGGTTTGTACACTTTCCTGTGTGTGCTGCAGCGATGCATGGGCCCATTCCGGCTTCATTAGAGCGGCTGCGGCGCTTGGAGGTGCTGTCACTGGAGGTCAACAGCTTCTCAGGGGCACTGCCACCCCACATGTGCACCAACATGACCAGCCTCAGCGTGAGTATGCGTCAGATGGCCGCTGCATACATGGCACCTAGCTGTTCCTGCTGTTGCTTGTTGAGCACTGCCAGTGGAGTTCCATCGGGTAACTTCCATCGGGTGACAGTGTCACCAGATGTGTGCTTCTTACATGATCAGCTCTAGCGGGAGTGACAATGACGCTGTGCTCGTGTGCTGCTGGTTGTTGGGTGCTGTCAAACAGGCACTCTTCGGAGTGTGAAACAGGTCTTGCTATCACGTTGCGCCTGTTCCACACTGTCAACAAATTGAGTGCGTGCAATGTTTGATGTGAATGATGTATCCTCCGCTGCTGCTGCTGCTGCTGCTGGCACTGCAGGCTGTTAGTTTGCGCAACAATAACTTCTCTGGTTCAGCTGACCAGTTCGGCAGCTGCACGCTCGTGTCTCTGGACCTTGCGGTAAGTTGTCTTGTGCAGACAGTCATAGCGGTAGCTGCTGAGACGACGGCGTGCTCTTGTTTGCGCCTCGACTGTGGACCAGCCAGCCAACAGCATTATACAGTTATGCTGCGCCTTTTGTGAGAGCATTGTCTATCCGTGGTTCAACATGTTTTGCGGCACCAGTGACTTGCTGTTTCCTTTTCCCTGATACGCCACACTACGGCAACCGACATGGTACGGCATGACATTCCATGTTGCGTCGATGCTTGCAGGACAACAAGTTCTCAGGCCGTGTGCCAAGGCCGCTTGGCGACAGCAATGCGTGGGACAGCCTGGTGATGCTGCGGCTGAGCAACAACCGCTTCCAAGGGCAGCTGCCTGACCTGGAGCTGGGAGAGGTGGGCCGCAGGGAGCACTGAATGCGAAGCATTTGCTGGTGCTGGTTACCAAATTTGGTATGTTTTGGTGTCCACCGGTCCACCAATCTCCCAGGTATCTGCAGCAGATTCTTTGCTGGCAGCTGCCTGACCTGGAGCTGGGAGAGGTGGGGCGCAGGGAGCGCTGAATGCTGAGTCACCTGCTGGTGCTGTTTGGCAATCTGTTATGTTTTCTATGTGCGTTTATGTTTGGAGCTGGGAGAGGTGGGCCGCAGGGAGCACTGAATGCGAAGCATTTGCTGGTGCTGGTTCCCGAATTTGGTATGTTATGATGTCCACTGGTCCACCAATCTCCCAGGTTTCTGCAGCATTTTCTTTACTGGCAGGTGCCTGACCTGGAGCTGGGAGAGGTGGGCCTCAGGGAGCGATGAATGCTATCACCCCTTTGGCAATCTGGTGTGTTTTCTATGTGCGTTACGTTTGGAGCTGGGAGAGGTGGGTCGCATGGAGCGCTGAATGATGAATAAGCACCTGCTGGTGCTGGTTTCCATTCTGTGTAAAGGGTTGCATTCTACGTGATTGCAAACATGATCTGGTATGTTCTGATGTCCACTGGTCTACCAACCCCATAGGTGCATTCAGCAGTTTCCTTGCCGTGATGCTGTGTATGCATGCATCCAGAACTGCACAGCATCTTGCTGCTGGCCTTCTGGTGATGGTGTCAGCATCAGGGTCTTTTCAATCGCTGATGTGTTTCACTGCTTTCTCTAAGCGTGTTATACTGCTGCTCAGCAGCATTGCGACAGCCAGGCTAG
Source organism: Tetradesmus lagerheimii (assembly GCA_902809745.2). NCBI lineage: Eukaryota > Viridiplantae > Chlorophyta > Chlorophyceae > Sphaeropleales > Scenedesmaceae > Tetradesmus > Tetradesmus lagerheimii. The sequence continues at coordinate 24,147 of CADDIJ020000202.1, forward strand.
AGTCACATCCATCCTGCACTTGCTTCGGCAGCTGGTTTGTACATCTGGATTGCTGCCCACCCTCTGCTGCTGCTGCTGCTGCTCTGCTGCTGCTGCTGCTGCTCTGCTGCTGCTGCTGCTCTGCTGCTGCTGCCGCTGCTGCTGCGATTACCGGCCTGTCCTGCAGGCCTCAGTGCTGTCCAGCATCATCATTCCAGGCAACCAGCTCACAGGGACTATCCCGCGCTCCTGGACAAACCTGCCTTGGCTGAGCACTGTTGATGTGTCGTCGAACGACATTGGAGGGAACCTGCCAGAGGAGTTTGCGTTCCAGAGCAGGCTGGTGGGCCTGCTCTTGCGCGACAACTCAAAGCTTGTGGGCAGCATCAGCCCTTGGTTCAGGTGAGGAGCAAGCAGCAGGGCTCTGGTGCGCTGCATACAATGCAGATGCTTATGAGAGAGGTCGGTTACATATGACATGAGACAGGTTGGTAACATTATGCTGATCTTCATTGCAGAGCTGTTAGGTCTGGCTGTCCACATCTTGTTTTGGTGCTATGGGTGCTGAATCACTGCACCTCGTACAAACTGGGCACATAGAGCATGCAGCTTGCTTATGGGGCGCGTGAAGCTTCAGGCGTCTGGCATAGTCAGTGCATACGGCCGTCTGTAGATTACTTGCATCTCCACCGCTGCCGTCTTGATCGTTGTGCCCATCTTCACTACCTGCCCCTGCTGCTGCGCTCATTCTGCTGCAGGCTCGCCTCCTCGCTGCAGACCCTGGACCTGCGCAACACAAACGTGAACGGCTCGCTGCCAGGCATCACGCGGGCGCAGCGAGCAGCTGGAGTAGTGCCTGAGGAGCGGCTGTGTGGCAGCGACGCGGCTGGGCTGGCGCGCGCCATCAACCTGCAGGTGTGGGATATTGTAGTATTATTATATCGCCATTTATGCTTTCAATCAACGTACATGGTGCTGTGCTGGGCTTGCTGCAGCACTTATATGCTGTGTGATCGGTTGTTGTTGACGTTGCTCGACTGCCAGCTGTGCTGAGTCACCGGCGGATCCTGCATTCTGATTCGCAGATTGCTGATCACGTTCCTCCGCAGAATTCATTGGCAGCATGTGCCCAGCTGCAGATAATGTACTTGTCTTGCAGGCTGTGAACATCCAGGCCACTGACATGGCTTACAAGTGTGGTGCGGATGTTGCGCTGGCCAGCATCGATGAAGCACTGCCCTGGTACCTCAAAGTGGACTCACTTACATGGCAGGTGCGGTTTTTTGTAATGATGGGCAGCATCATGCTTTGCTGACGGCATCGGCTTGCACAGAAGTCAGACAGTGACAGCATCGGGTTCGCTTGTCGGCGATTGATCTGCGTTCGCTACCTGTGCGGCGTTGCGTATAGTGCAACAGACAACAACCGACAGGCAGATTTCTGACCCTAGGAATCCTGGGTGCTGTCATTTTGTTGGCATTGGGCGTGCATGATATCTTGGTGCTGTGAATGCCCCCTTGCATATAGCACAGCTGATTGGCTTCAGGCGCTTGTGTTGTACTGCTCGTCATGCAGGTACCGCTGCGCGAGCTATTCAGCAACAACACAGACATGGAGTGCCCGCGCATCATACAGAGAGAGGTGCGGCGTTTCTTCTGTCGCTTTTTTAGCCTGGCAGCGGCAGCATGGCGACCATTTATGCATGCATGCACTGGATGTATGCTCTGCAGCTGACAATGCTGCCTGTATGTCCCCGTGTGCATCTTTCTGGCATTTGTCTCCTCGTGTATGACGTCATGACATGACACATTTTTGTTGTGCGTCGTCTGCTGCGTTGTGCAGTACTGTGTCAGGAACGAGCTGCCGCGCACGTATGACCCCAGCGCGCAACCTGCCTGGTTTGTCAGCCCATCGTACTACCATTACCTAGGTAGGCTGATGTGGCATGCTTGCCCGGCTCTGTATCGCCTGGCTATACAGCAACTGCCATGCATCACCCTGAATCATGCGCAAGCCAATAACGCACTGCACAGCACTGCTGTGGCACCTGTGAGCATCAACTTCTGCCTATGTTCGTTCCTCTTTGGCTGTGCTGCTCACAATTTTTGTAACAGTACACTCACCTCCCAAATCGATTCTGGGTTCACTCATGGCTGCTGATTTGATGACCTGCGTGCACTCTGTGTCTGCAGGGTGCCGCTGCTTGTCTGGCTACAAGGCATCATGGGACGAGAAGTCGCTGCCCTCGGGCACATGCACCGTCAAGCGGCTCATCTGCACCCCTGACCGGGGCGTGCATCCCGGCGCTGTCTTTGGCGTCTCATTTGCCACCAGCGTTGTAGGGCTGCTGCTGTTTGGCTACTGCTTGTATGTGAGCTGGTACGGCCGCTGGGGCCTGCCCAAACTCAAACGGGTGAGTCAGGGGACAAATGATTACTTGTGCGTTCCTTTTTATGCTCATGTTGATGCTGGTTAATTGCTTGGTTGCACCTGCAAGCACCAAGCTGTTTGCAGAAAGTGGCTGGCTGCTATATGTTGGTGTGTAGCGCTGTTCTGTGAAACATGTTTCCCTCTCTTGCCTGCCGCTGCAGGCGTATGACGATATCAAGAAACGGTGTGACGGCGCACCCAAGTCAGGCAGGGTGTCCATCGTGATCACAGACATCGAGAGCTACTCAGGTGAGTCACCACATCACAGCTGCTTGGACGGCAATCCAACCAAACTACATTGTGGCATTTGTTCATGTTGAAGATTGAGCTGCAGGCAGGGCTCCAGAGTTTGGTGAGCTGTGTGGTACACGGCACGGCAGCTGGCATACCTGGTGGGTGAATTGCCTCACGTATGATAGCTGTGGTGGCGCTTGTCTTGCAAGCTATCACGCATGGTGTGGCCACATCTGCTTGATCATCAGCGCCCTGCCGCTGCTGCTGCCGCTGCTGCTGCTGCTGCGCAGCGTTGATGGTGGCGATGCCGCTGATCATGGGCAAGTCCATGTCTGTGCACAACAACGCCATGCGCAAGGCAGCCTGGACACACTACGGTGAGATGTGCCTGCTGGTTGCTTGCACCACTAAACTCTGCCTCTGCATGTGTGCCGTGTTTGTGGCTCAGATCCTTGTACTTCCTTGGCCAGGGCAGGGGGGCCCCATCTTGCTTATGTTGCAAAGTATCCGCTGCACTTGTGCAGTTAGTACGCAGTGCAGCTGAAAGTTCTTGTGTGGTTTGGCTGCCTGCGTATTTTTCCCGCCAGGCTTCATCATTGGCCAGGAGGGGGACAGCTTCATCGTGGCCTTCAGGGAGGTGGTCGACGCAGTGGCCTTCTGCCTGCAGGTGCGCGTACAATAACACAATACGTCTTCAGGATGAGTTCTGCAGCGTTCAGGGAACCGGTGGATGCAGTGGCTTGTACAGGCTTCCTGCTTGCTTGTGGGTGCTCTATGGCATAAGGCGTTTTCAAAGGTAGCAGAGCATATGGTGGGTCTGGCTGTCATGTATGCTGCTCTATAGCTGGCTCGCTGTGAGCGCACATGTCGCCACCCACGCAATGCGATCACTTGGTGGCGTTGCACTGAGTCCTTTGTGATGATGGCTCCCTGCTGCCTTATTTGATGCAGCAGCTGTCTTGACAGCCGAAACACAGGATGTCCTGCAGGCTGTTGTCAGCAAGTTGACTGTCCTTCAAGCATGTTTTACAACAGCTGTCTGATGTACAATGCTCATCAGTAACAGTGTCTTGCGTGTCTCTGGTCTGGGCAGGTGCAGCAAGCGCTGATGCGTGCCGAGTGGCCTCAGGAGCTGCTCACGCACCAGAAGCAGCTCGACTGCACCGCAGCAGGCCTCACAGCGCCAGATCAGCTTGCTAACGCTGATGGCAGCAGTCATGGCACCAGCCCAAGGCTTAGCAGCTTCTTGACAGTATCCGTTTCCCCGCTGCCTTCGTTCAGCACGGCAACAGCTGCAGTTGCGGCAGCATCTGGCCGCCGCAGCAGCGGTGGAGGCAACGGTCTTTCGTTCACGTCACTTGTAGGGAATGCAGCCAGACTCAATGCCAAACACAGCCAATCACAAACAAGTTTAGGGACAGGCGTTAGTTTGGGACCTGCTGGCATGTTCGGTGGTGCGAGCAACAGAGCAGCAGCAGCAATGGGTCAGGCGCGCAGGCCCAGTAGTGCCCATGGCAGCAGCGCTGGTGACAGAGATGGTGTGGGGGAGCAGCAGGGGCTGGAGGGTCAAAGCAGCAGCGCAGCTGGTGTGGGCAGCAGCTTGTGGCAGCAGGGGCCGCTGCGGAGCGTCAGCGGCGGCTTGGCAGGTGCGCCCACAGGCACAGTCTGCTGTTTGCTTGTATTGCAATTTACAATACTGGCACTAGATAGATATGTGGATGCATTGTGAGCGATGTGATTGGCATCCTAATTGTGTCAGATCGTAGTTCCACAGACATGTTGGTGTGCGTGCCATCCACGATAGCACCACCTAGCTGGGTATGTGCTGGATCCCTGGTACACATGCCATGCCACAACGCCGCAGCACAAGGAGTGCTACTTGGCCACCTAGTCATGTGCGTGCCGTGTATGGCTGCAGTCATGTCACAAGCCAGCTGGTCATGCGTATATTGTGTATAGGCCAGACACCCTCCAGCTGAGACAGCTTAAACAACCCACACAGCTTCAGCCCTGGGCTCATGCAATCACCTGGGGCTCCACCAGTCATACTGTATGACTCATACACCATTGCAATTCGGCTTGCCGTCACAAGGTGCCCTTTACTTGCTCCTGCAGGGCCGCAACCGCAGCGCAAGGAGCGCTGCTCTGACGCTGACCCCACCAACCACTCTAATGCCAGCAGCAATAACAACAGGCCCTGGTCACCAGGACCAGCGCATTCAGCGCCACGCATCACCATCGATGGATCAGCAGACTCAATCACATCTGCTGGCACATTTGTAACAGCAGCTCCAGGCAGCTACGTCAGCAATGCTGGTGCTGGTGCTGCTGCAGCTGCTGCTGGTGCTGGCGGTGGAAGTGGCGACGGCAGTGCTGCTGCTGCTGCTGCTGCTGGTGGGCCTGAGGCAGTGTCTGCTGTGTCGCTGCTGCTGCCTGGGCTGCGTGTGCGCATGGGCGTGGCATCAGGCTGGCTGGCTGACAAGGAGGACTGCCTCAACTGCAAGGTGCTGGAAGTGGCCAGAGGTGAGGCAGCGCGCGTCATGCGTTTGAAAGTTGTTCGGTCTCAAAGGCGAGAGCTCATGTTGCAGCCGCACCTTGTGTGGCACTGCAGCCTCCGCTTGTCTGTACTGCTGCAAATAAAAAATTACTTTGGATGTTGTGCTGTTGGTGTTTTGCCGCACCAGTACACATGGTGCTAGCTGGCTGCAGGTGACGCCACATCCCTGTGCTGCTGCTGCTGCTGCTGCTGCTGGCAGTGGTGTCTGATGCCGGCTCTGGTGGGCAGGTGCTGCTGGACAGCACCAGCTTTGGGCTGCTCAAGGACAGGCTGGAAGAGCTGGGCCAGGTGCGGTGCTGCTGCTGCTGCTGCTGCTGGCGCTGCTGCTGCGGCAGCTGTGAGCGTATGGACGGCACACCCAGCAGCTGCATCACGCATACAATCTACTATGCCTGAAAATCTGTTATTTTTGCACAGTGCCAGTGCTCTCACTGAAGAGCTTCGTCCAGTCTGTGACGCTCAAATGCAAACTTGAGCCAGCTGTGTCCATATGTTTGTGTGTGTATGTGGTTCGTGGGCATCAGCAAACAGGGTTTAGGTCTTATCGTTCTTGTGAGAGGCCAGTCATGTGTAGTTGATGGGTGTTTGTATGTGCATGCAGGTGGGCCACTCTGGCTACACCAGGAGCAGCAGGGTCACTGGCTGGGGCACACCACGCGGCTGGCTGGCACGCAAGCTCAAGTGAGTCAGCATGCCGTATCTGAGACGTGCCGTACTCTGTGTGTGCACTACACACGGCGTGCTCAGCGATAACGCAACACACTCTGCACCCACATGTCAGTCTCCTTGATCCGTCAGTGATCCAGCGTAGACACAGCATGCAGGTGCAGAACTTGTCACTCCTAAGGCCGTGCTGCGTGTTGGTGCTGCGTACTGGGCCGGTTCCATGTCCAGCACAAAGGTACCAAATCTTTGCTGCTGCTTTGTCTGTGCTTGCAGGCGTGCGCGGCTGTCTGCAGAGGCTGTTGTGCTGGACATGGGCCTGTACAGCATCCCTGGCTTGCACAGCAGCCACGCACTGGATGCAGCACAGCTGCTGCCAGATGCGCCTGCAAGCACAACAGCAGCAGCAGCAGGAGGAGATGCAGCTGGCAACTTACATCACAGACCAGCAGCAGCAAAAACAGCAGCGGCAGCAGCTGGCTGCTTGAGGCTGTATCAAGTCCTTGCGCCTCGCTTGCTCGAGCGCGCACACCTGTATGGCAACAAGCTTCAACTGAAGCCTGGATCGGCACTGCATGACTTGCCATTCTTTGCTGCTCCTGGCACTACGAGTGCCTCGCTGATTGACCAGCTGTTGCAGCAGTCATCAGACTTTGGGAGCTTATACAAGCACGGCAGCGTCAGCGTCAAAGGCAGCAGCAAGGTGCTGGGCAGTAGAGTGCTACAGGGCTCGTCAGAGCGGCAGCAGCAGCAGCAGGAGGTAGAGGCCAGCCAGCAAGACGTGCTAGGCGCTGCGCAGGCATTGCTAGCTGGCGTTGCACCAAGCAAGTCTACTCAGGACGGCAACCAAGCAACAGCAGCAGCAGCAGCAGGCTCAAAGGACGTGCTGGAGTTGCAGCCTGCTGCCAGTAGTCAGGCAGCAGCAGTAGGTACGGCAGCAGCTGCAGGTGGGGGTGCTTCCAGGGCATCTTCACTGTGGCTGCTGCCAAGCTCGCCAGTCGCTGCTCCAAGTGTGCGGCCGCTGGCGGCTGGCAGCAGCAGTGCGGCTGCTGCAGCAGCAGCAGCAGCGACTGCGGAGGCGAGTGCTTTGACTACGTATGTCTTCTGCTCGGTCATCCTGCCAGCCAAAGCCAGGTGATCAGAACCTCTGTGTCTGACAAGCACTTGCGAGACTGCAGACGAGCAGCAAGCGCACACGCTGCATGTTGGCACTGCCGCTGCTGCTCACTGGTTGATGTGATGGTTCATACGCGCGACGTTTTGTTACTGCTTGAGGTGTGCTCCTGTGCAATGCTGGTCACTCAACTGAAATGGTGGCCGTACTTGCTATTTGCTTTTTGACGTGCTGCAGGCTTGCCCTTGAGCCGTCAGTGGCGGCACAAGTGTCGGCTATTGTCAGCAGGGTGCTACGGCAAAGCCTGCTGGCCCTCACCAACCACTCCTCAGCAGCAGCAGCAGCTGGCGCTGGGGGTGCTGAGGGCGGCAGTGGCAGCAGCAGCGCGCTACATGCGTGCGGCTACATGTGCAGGGAGATGGGAGGAGACATGAAGTACCTGCTGGTGTTCCATCGGCCCAGGGTAAGCAGAGTTGCAGTGGCGGTGCTGTTTGATTTCTAGCTGTAGCAACGATGCGGAACCAATGTCGCAAGCTGTGGCCAGCGTGTGTTCTAGCAGCTGCTGCATTGCATGTATCTGCTGCCGTGGCCATTGGCCAGGGTTCTGTATGTCTGCTGACATGGGTCACTACATTCTGACTACGGCAAGCAGATGCCTGCTGCTTAGCAAGCTACAGCCATACATGTGCCTGAATGCCCGAGTGGTGCAAGCAATATGTAGTGCCAGCGTACGCAAGCTACTCCTGATGTGTGCTGCTGCTGCTGCTGCTGCTGCTGCTGATGCTGCTGATGCTATGTCCTGCTGCTGCTGCCACCAGTTGGCGCTGGAGTGGTGCCTGCTGGTGCAGGAAGCGCTGCTGTGGCAGGACTGGCCAGCAGCTGTGCTTGACAGGCCAGCTCGGCTGGAGCATGCAGCCACTGGCGTGTCACCAGCTGCCGCTGCAGCTGCTGTTGCAGCTTCTGCTGGTGCTGCTGAGCGGGACAGCTACGCACACCCGCTGTTTCGCGGCCCCCGCATCAAGTGAGTGCCCCGTTACGCAACTCCTGGTGTGCTGCAATCTGCAATGAATCACACATTCATACTGTGTACATATGACTGCTTGTGCCGCCTTCAAGTAGTGCTGGATGTCGAGATGGTTTGCTCTGTCTGCGACGCAAGCAACACCACACGCAGCAACCTGACTGGAGTGTCAGGTGTACAGGTGCAGTACAAACATGCTCAGCTGCGGCTGGCAGGGCACATCATGTTGCAGCACGTGATAGCACACTTGGTGATGTATGTTGCTGGCTGCACTTGCCGATCGTTCCTTGGTGCCACTACTGGATGGGTGTGGACTTTGGCTGGTCATCAACTTGCCGTCTCTGCCAGTGGTTGCTGTCAGCAGCTCCTGACTGTGCCTGCCGCGCACGGCCGCGCGTGTGTACCTGTTGCAGGATGGGTGTGGACTGTGGCAGTCCTCAGGCGGTGTGTCCCGACCACTTGGGACGTGCTGACTATCACTCCAACAACATCAACATGGCAGCAAGGTGTGCTGAGCATGGCGGAGGCAGCACCTTTCATGCATGGCCACTGTGGTGGCACACAATCACAAACAAACAAAACACATGGCAGTGGCTTTATGATGCTTGTCTGCCATTGGCTGTTGGATCATGTTCAACCTGCGGAGTCATGGCAATGCTTGTTGGATAGTTAATTGCGGCATGGTGTGCGGCTGCAGGTATGAGGTGGTGTGTGCGCAAGGAGGGCAGATCGTATGTGAAGCCGGCCTGGCAGCAGCAGTTGTGGCAGAGTGGGCAGACATCGCGGCAGCAGAAGCAGCAGCAGCAGCTGCTGCAGCGGCAGAGCCAGGGCCTTGCGTTGACGCAGAGCTGCTGTTGCAGCAGCAGCAGCAGGGGGTATCAGATGCTGCTGTGCCTACGCCCTTTGCCTCGAAGGAGGAGCAGCAGCAGGTTGTGCTGCTGCAGGATGGCCCAACCCCCAGCAGTAGCAGCAGGCCAGGCAGCTTCTCAAGCCAGCAGCAGCAGCAGCTAGCGCAGGCGGTGCAGCCGCTGCTGTCACCTGCAGCCACCAACAGCACAGTGAGCCTGGAAGAGTTGAGCTTCCAGAGTAGGGCGCAGCCAGCTGCTGAGTTGGACACTGCCTCTGCTGGCAGTGCAGCTGCTTTTGCAGCTGACCAGCAAACTGCAACAGCAGCGGCGGCAGCAGCAGCAGCAGCAGCAGCAGTGCCTAATGGCTTGAGCTCAGTGCCGGGGCCCACCAGTAGGGCTCAATCAGCGGGTTTGCCCCGCAGCCCCAGTCCCGGAAGCTTCCCTTCCTTCAGCAGCTCTACTGCTGTGCTTGCCAGCTCAGCTCCCAGTGGGCCAGCTGGCTACATGTCTGCACTCAAACAACAGCAGCAGCAGCTGCAGCAGCAGCAGGGTCAGGCGAGTGCATCTGCAGCACGGCCGCGGTCTCCTGGTTCTGGGTTGTTTCATGGCTGGGGTGGGGGTGCAGCAGCAGCAGATGCCTCAGCAGCAGCAGCAGCAGCAGCAGGACGGCCTGGCTCGCCGCGCGGCAGTTTGGCAAGCATGGCGCTGACACGCAAAGGCTCCTCAGCTCAAAGCACAGCAGGAGCAATGACAGCCGCAGGCATGGGCAGTCGCGGCAGCGTTGCAGCGAGCTCAGGGATGAGTAAGCTTGTGCGGGGTGGTGGTGGCAGGGGTGTTGCTGCACTGGCTGTGCGTTCGCTGCCGACGCCAACGCAGCTGCCGTGTGCATGCTGCGTGACACAGCTGCCGAGTGAGAGCTATGCTGTCGAGGTGCACCAGGTGGGTGTCCTGGTTCGTGTCTGGTGGGCGGCCATTGCTTGTAGCTGTCGTTGGATCATCCTGGTTATCGCCAGCATACTTGCTGAGGTGACGTTAGCCTGCTGCATCACATCAGACGCAGGCACAATAGCTTCTGTTGTTCACATGTGGTTGGCTGCTGCTACTGCTGTTGCTGCTGATGCAGGTTGGCCGCTTTGTTGTAAAGGGCCAGCCCAGCCCTGTTGAGATAGTCGAGGTGGCGCTGCAGCACCTGGCACCACGCCGTTTCCTGCTGCCTGACACACCACCCAGAAGCGCCAAAGGGCACCTCGTAGAGCCCCTGTCAGCCAAATGCGCGCTGGTGCCATCTGTGGCCCTTCCCGCGCTTGCGCTGCGGTACAGGCAGCAGCATGTGCAGCGTGAGCAGGCTGCTGCAGCAGCAGTGGCAGCCGCTGATCTGCTGCGGCCCAGCAAACAAGCTGCTACCAGCGGGCTAATTGCTGCTGCTGGTGGTGTGGGGCTCGTAGGTGAGCGTTTGCGCACGTCTGGCTCTTTTACGTCGATGCTGCGTCAGCGGTCGATGCCTGTTTCGGTGCTGGCGTCGCGAGACATATCGTCGATATCGGCAGCTGGCAGCGCGGGCAGTGCTGGCGGGGGTTTGGCGCTGCGAGTGGCTCCTCGGCAGGGCTCGTGGATGGCACGGGCGCTCAGTTTGGGTAGTGGCTCTGTAGGTGGCAGCAGCAGCTGCAGCACGCCACGCGGGGGCGCTGTGCAGCTGCAGGTGCTGGGGCAGCGTGAGAGTGTGCAGGAGGATGAAGCAGAGGGGCAGCAGCAGGAGGGGTCTGTGTGAGTTTGAGTCCGTGTTCTGGCATGGGGAAGTCATGTTCTGGCGATGAAACAGCTAGTGTTTATTCCAATGACTGTCTGTATATGGCAGGGTGTTGTGTAAATGTGCTAGGCAGGATGCAGCAGTGCAGATCAACTATCGCAGTGCTTTTCTCAACATACATGAAGTCAGCGTGGTGTCTGGATATTGGCCTTCCCATTTTTATGCAGGTATGGTTCTGTAGTGTGAAGTGAACGATTTTCGGCGATCCTGGACTCCAGGTAAAAGCAAACATCATACCTTCATGCAATGCTTATGTGCTCTAGTGTACTGTGTGCGGGCAGGTGCAGGAACAAGCTGCGCAGCTTGCAGTATGTTTCACCTTATTGTCAAGCTGTCAAATCTTTTCAAACTTTATGCATTCTTGCACTCAGCGGACACTCGTACGTTTTATTTGGTGCTCAAGTCAATGGCTATGCTTTCTGGCTGCTGCAGACCAGCTGCTGTTTGTGGCAGCTCAGCGGCTTGTGTCTGAACTACAGCCGTTGTTGGACACCCTGCAGGCTGCGAGCGGCATCACTGCATTTTACTGCATTGCACTTCATTTCGCTGCATCGGCTTTGCAATTTGAGTGTCCTGCAATCAAGGCTACACTGCACTGCATGTACATGGCATGTCACAGACGAACGGACCGCAGCCGGCACAGAAAGGCGCAGATGGATGCGGGTGTAGACTATGAGCTGAGCTTCCATCGTTGAAGGTCGAGCAGGGGTTGTGCTGAGTGCGTGCAGCAGCCAGCAGTAGTACTGCTCCTGTTGTCAGCAGGACGCTCCATGACTCGGGTGCAGTGTCGCCATCTCACCACACCCGTGCAAGTGACATGATACGCTGCTGACATATCAAAACTATGCGTCGGCTCAGCAACCAGCTGGGTGGTTTCGCGTCAGTCTTGGCGGTGAGAGACTCGTCATGAACATCATCACGGCAATTGCAGTCAAGCATGGCAGATATGAAGATCTGCACATAAAGTCTGCAATCATTTTTCGCAATAATTTTTGGTGAAAGCAACTGCTGCTCACCAAACCCCGTGGTCAGAGGCGCCGGCCATTACATCGATGTGCCAACGCCCATGACCACAGCCAAGATCCAGTCTGCCCTTCTTAGTTAGATAGACTATTTACGTATGAAATTGTGCGTGTGAGACGCGCTTACTTGTATGTACGCACGCACCCAACCAAACCTGCCTGCAACACAATGGTGAAACGTTTTCCATCATTACTGAAGCTGCTAGGGCTTGTACCAATAGCGCTCAGCAACAATGCACTGGGCGAAGACGTAGATGTGGCAGTCGCTGGTGCTTCTATCGGAGTGGACGTTCAGAGCCTCACTGAGGCGTCGCGACTATCTGGGAAGTCAATCCAGAGACTTGTCAATATAGTACGCAATGATGCAGATGCGGGCATTGTGAACGGCGCGCTTCGATACACCTTGCAGAAGACGCAGGAACAGGCACACCAAGCCCGCAGAGTTCGAGCAAGGGCCTGGCATCGGTGACGGTGTGGTTGTTGCGAACTGGCCTGCCAATCAGGCTGACAGCAGCGTGACCCTGACGGAAGCAGCAGTTATGCAGCTGCACTCCAGGCCCACCGCAAGTCGCAAGGTCTATCTCGCATTCAGAAGCTGCATCACTCAGGTGAGAAGAGACCGAGTGTGCTTCTATGAAAAGAGCACGAACTGGCCTGGCTGTGGGTGTGCCAGCAATGGCTGCTGGTGCGGACAGCACTGCAAGAAGATGCACCAGCACTGGTGTTGATTCTGCTAGCAGAACCTGGGAAAAAGCCAACAGAAAGCTGCTCTACTCCTTATACGCACGGCAGCGCATAGGCTTAGGCAGGCTTGCCTGCTTCTGATTTTGGTCTTGTAACAAGCCAGCGGAAAGCAGGGGAAATTGTCACCAGCGACAGGGGGGTTGGCCCATAGCGCTGCTCAGGTCCACCATACCATCCAAGAGCCCACTGAGGTCGTCCCAACGCTGAGCCCACGCCTTGCAAGCTGCAGTACTACTGTAGTACAGCTGCCACGACGCGCATCATCTTCATTGCCACCTCAGCTCAGTTGTTGCCATTGGTGTTGTGCAAACTTGTTCCTGCATCCCTCCACACATGCAGCACATGCAGGGCACGAATTGGAACACCGATGAGAGTCATGAGCGGGGCGCAGAGCCCATCAACACCCCCACCTTCAGCCTGGACAATGACCCCAACAGCTTCTCACAGGACGAGCCGAGGACCATAGTGGCCATTTGGAGAGCAGGTGAGCTGCAGCTCAGGCGGCTCTGTGATGAGGTGGCTCTCATCATCATCTTATTATCCATTCAAGCCATAGCATCAACGCCATCAACACCAGCATCAACACCATCAACGCCTGTTCAGGTAGCTCTGTGGCGAGGTGGCGCCGTGCAATGCTGGCATTGCAGCAGCAGCAGCAGCAGCAGCCCTTGCCTCAACTGCAGCAGCAGCAGGTGAAGTTTGTAACAGGGGATGCTGAAAACATCATTGTGGCTGCCAAGAGCAGGTATGCTGCATCACAAGATTACCTTTATGCACTGCAAGTGTTGAACGCTGATCACCGCTGAGTACAGCAGCAGTAAGTACCTTGTATGCAGTGCAGTAGCAGCAACAACAGCAGCACCAGCACCAGCACCAGCAAGCACACCAGCAGAGCAGCAAAGCTTAGCTGCTACGGGATGGCATGCACACGTTTCTGTTACACTGTCGCTGCCTGCCTTCTGCTGTCTGCTGTCTGCTGTCTGCTGTCTGCTGTCTGCTGTCTGCTGTTTGCAGTTGCTGGCGACTTTGCTATCTGGGACATAGACATCACAACAGAGCAGCTGTTAGATGCACAGATCAACAAGTGAGTGAGGCCAACACGCCGAGGTCACACTTCCGCCCCGGTGAACAGGGCAGTCACTCACACATTGCACACCGAATTCAGTAACTTGTAGGCTACGCTTGTTGCCTGACAGCGCTCATGTTGCCTCTGTTCCTGTTGCAATGCCTGCTCCTCTGTATTGCAGGGATGGTGACTCTGATGTTGAGTACAGCATGCGGGTGTGCATTGGTGGCACCCCCGTCTGGCTAAAGTACCCAGATAAGGACGCGCCTGACTCCGGCCCTATTGGTGTGTCTTGGCCACGCGCCTTTGGAGGGGACCCATACTTCAGAGATATATTCTCGTGTTTTCAGCGTGAGTTGCAGGCACTGAACACTTCCTAACTCTTAAGAGAGCAAGCTGCTGATGAGGCGTGCGCACCCAGCATGGTTCCACTGCAACTTGTTAACAAGTTTGCGCCGCGCGATAGTATTCTGCAGTGCACGGCGCAGCTAGGCCGTTGTGCTGCAAAACCAGTGGCACTGCTGCTCAGGTTGAACATGCCCGTCCACACAAGCATACTGCCAGGCAACACACAGAGGCTGTCAGCGCTTGAGTTCCAACCGGCAGCATGAGCGCTCACAGTTCAGCACTGGCCCTGCAGTAATGTGACATCCCAAACTTATGCAGGCAAGCCGTTCTGTAACGGTTGTGTTTGCGTGGGGCTGGGATGGTCAGCACGTGTGATGTACCAGGGGCATGTGCAATCGCGGACATCTGCTGCCATGTACCTAATACGATAACCATTCCCTTCTTGCTCTGGTTGCCCTGTACAAGCAGCAGCAGCAGCAGCCAGGATGTGTTGAAGTGGCATTTGTAGGGGCATGCACAGGCGGATCAACTAAACGGCTGTGGCGATGGTCTTTTCTTGCCCTGTAGGAGCATCAGCATCAGGGAAGTGATGGAAACAATCACACACGAGCTCGGCCACTCATTTGGTAATACAGTGCGAGGGTTTAGCTACTTCATGCGCATGCCAAACCCTGTGTATGTTGGTTGGCAGCTTTCAGAGGTTGACAGGCCCTAGGGCATTCCAGTAGATGCACATTGTGCACAGTGCACGTGCACGCGCTTTGTGCTGCGCTGTGCTGCGCTGTGTGGACCCATGCGCTGCAGCACACAAGTGTGACAGCAGTCTGTGCAGGTCATTTGTGCCTCACATCAAATACACAGGCACAGGCTGATTCATTCACTTGGGTGCAGCCAACAAGTATCACTCCTATGGTCCTATGCAGGCCTCGACCACGACGGCGTGACCAACAAACCCACGCTGAGGGATGGGGTGATTGACGAAGGGTACTACAGTGGGCCTGAAGCAGGCCTAGAAGTGGCAGTGCCAGTGGTTGCAGGAGCCTCACTGTTGTTGTTTGACCAGATCCCCTGGGCCCCTATCATGGTGAGTTGGCAGGCCACACGGATAGTTTTAGCTTCATAAGATACGGTAGCGACTTGATACTACTAGTATGCTATGCCTAATAGGCTCCCATGCAGCATGCGTGGATGCTGCTGGTGCTGGGTATGACAGCGTGCTGTGAAACTCGTGTGTCTGTCTATTTGTCCGTCACTCGGTTGGTCTGTCTGTCTGGCTGGCTGGCTGGCTGGTTGGCTGTCTGTCTGTCTGGCTGTTTGGCGGTTGCGCTGTCTGTCGGCATCTGTAAGGACCCAAAGAGCAGAGTGCTGCATTAGGTGACAGTGTTACTTTAAGCCATCCATAACAGTACGACAAATGTTGCTGTCTGTGATGCATGCGTGGCCAGCCAGTGAAAGCTCAGTTCACCATGTGGAACAACGGCGTCTATGGTGAGCCTCAACAATGACTGCGCGCTTATTCCCGGCGCCGACACACGTGCTGGTTCTTGCTTGTGTGCAGAGGCTGCTGCAATCTTGCCTGAATTGGCCTACTGGCCATACATATTCAAATTCGTGCAGTGCTCACTTTGCTGCTGCCAGGTTTGCGGTGTGTGCTTAACTTAGCCATAGGCTGCCTCTGTTCCTTCCGGGTACTACTATTCTGTAGTAAACGTCTTTCTGCAAGCAAGAAAAAAGTAAAGTGTCTGGCTGCTCATGCACAACACATGCTGCATACGCCTGCTGTCGCTCAATAGGCCCAGCCGGCACATATGGCACACCCACCAACACCGAAGATGACATCACAATCATCGGCAGCACGCTGCCGCTGCTGCAAGATGAAGCTGGCAACACAGCAGCTACTGCAGAACCTGTTTGCAACATCAGCACATGCACTGCCAGTGCACTGCCACGTGGCAGCACCCGCAAGCGTGCAGTGGTCCATGCAGTTGCCAACAGCGGCACTGATGTGGACTATTACAGCTTTGTGGCATGTGACGCTGGGCCAGTCAGCATCACAGTGCAGTATGTGACGGGCATGTCACAGCGTGAGGGTGTTCGAGTGCAGTTGCCTCTGGGTGAAGTTGTTGACGTGGAAGTGACAATGGCGTACAGGAGGCAGGCGACTCGCCTAAGTTGTATCAAACCTGCTCAGCAATGCACTTGATGTTGGTTTGAACTGGGATGAGGAGGGGGGGGCAGTTGATGCCACGCGGTTGAAAATGCCATATAGACCTTCCTGACCAAAACCCACACCCCATGCCATGCCGTGCCATATAGCTATTGCAGCCTCAGGCTGTTTCAATCAACCCCTCACACTGTCAGTGTGCAACTCCATGCAACATCAGCAATGACAGAAGTCGTCTTGTGTGTTTGTTCGCAAGAGGGACTTGCGCTTGGACCTCGCTTTGCCTGATGAATCACGCCGCCAGTGCAGCAGCTGCATCACACAGCCCACAAGCCATACCCGCCTTTCGTGCCGCAGCGGTGTGTACACAGCTTGTGCTCATAGCCTTGCGTTTGTTTGCGTTTGCTTGCAGGAGTGACTTGCGGCTGGACCTTGCATTTGACCCTGCAACGCCAGTGCAGCAGCTGCAGAAGCCAGCCGTTGTGGGGCTCATGGACACAGCACACACCTTCACCGCTAACCTGCCTGCAGCAGGTGAATGCAAGTGCAGCACGGGTGTCAGCTGGCAGCAGCAGCAGCAGCTTGATGTCAGGGCTATAGCAATGCGCATTTGGCAGCTGTCATCGCTCTAGTGCTATGTGGCCCAGCCAGGACTTGACACAGTCATCAGCTGTGCCAAATCGCAGCATATCACAACTAGAAGAAGCCAACGGAAGCTCATCAGGCATGGTCAGCTGTGACAGCAGGTGGCGTCGCCACCAGATGAGTGCAGTGCACTGAGTCTGCTCAATGCAAGCATTTGATGGTTGCTGACAGGTTCTCTGGTTCTTGCTGCCGGCCAATGTCGCTCTTGCAGGCATCTACAAGTTCTATGTTACACCTACCACGTGCGTGAACAGCTTCCCTCTGTACAACCTGCCCACAACATACGGCAACATGGGTGACTACAGCCTTACTGTCGGGTACCCCAGCAGCAAGCCTGTTGCACCGCCCGATTGCAAGCTCGCAACGAAGTGCAACCCGGCTGCAGTGATTGCAGGAGCATATGTCAGTTTATGTCCTGCCTGCAGATGCGGCTTCACAGCCAGTGCACCAAAGTGCTTCTGCACACGTGAACAAGGATTGAAGTCAGCAACATTCCAGGTGAACCTCGGGATCATTCGACACAACATTTCCAGAAACACTGCCTGCAACCATCCGATGGTCGCTTGGCAAGCCGCGTGGCAGCAGGGTCAGCCCTGCTGCACGGTTGAACCGTGGCACCACGGTTGACCCGTTACGGCATAGCCTATGTTTGAAACATGGCAAGAGCATGCAGGCATTTGAATCCTGGCTTGCGGCGCATGCATGACTGGACAGCAGCATATAGGGTTCTAAAGCTTTTGTGTGCTGCGCTTGCTGCCGCTGCTGCTGCAGTCTAAGCCGTCTTGTGTGTGGGCCCTGGGCCTGGTCTCTGGAGTAAACTGGAACAGCGCGACAGGCCAGCTGGGTGAGTGATCAAGTCGTGTTTAGTGCACCTGTTGGAGAGTGGCATCGTTGTGGCCCAAAAATGGTAACAGATGCAAGCTCAGAGCGGCTCTGACCGTTGTGCGGCACAACTCTGCCATGCATGCAGCACAAACCAAATGGAGCTCGGTTTCCTGTGCTTGAACATGGAGGCATGGAGGCGCATGAGGTTGCCTGATTGCCCTTACACACCATGGCCAGCCCACCACACCATGCATTCTTTCATTCAATCATTCGCTGCTGTCTCTGCAGGCTTCTTCAGTGCAGCTTCAGCGTCCCTAGTGAGGTTGCCCTTTCAAATCCCAGCCTGCCCAGTAGCGGGCAGAAAGATAATCTCCATCATCACCAGCACCACCCCCACCGCATGCCCCAGAACACCACCTGCTGCTGTCATCCTGGCAGCAGCAACAATCACCCCGGCATCTGCCGCGGAGAGATTTGGAGACCAAAAGTGTGTGGTGCAAGCATTCCCACAGCTGCCCTTGGGTTACTATGTGTTCCGAGCCAACACAGCAGCTGCTGGCAGCTGCTTTACGCTGAGGGTGGTGCTGACGGATGGCAGGGTGTTTACGGTTGTGCTGCAGATTCGTGCAAGGAGGCACTAGGCCTAAGCCTAGGTGCAACAGGGCAACAGGGCAGCCAGACAGCTGTAGCTGCATATCACCCAAGATGCATCGTGCATAACGCGCGTTTGAGCATGATTTCTTCAGGTGCATTTCGTTCGGACATGAGGATCACACTGTTTGTAGCTGCCACAACAGCTGTGTTACAGTGGCACAGGCGGTATCTGCTTATTATTATTATTGGCGCCTCTTAACGCATGTCTTTTTTGCACCTCTGCTGTTGTCCCTGGCTGCACACCACCGCTTGATTGTACTACATCAACGTACGCATGTAGTACGGCGGCAGTGTGTGCAGTGCGTCCCACCATGTTGGTGCCATGTGTAGCACACAGGAATTAGGCCATGCTTGTTTTGACAATGTTTTATGTTCCGCATGAACCCTGACAAGGTGCGCCGTGTGCTCAAGCTATTTGTGGGGCGCGATTCGCTAGATGTTTGCAGCTGCAGGCTATGGCGATGTTTGCAGCTGCAGGCTATGGCCGCAGTACGGTACTGCTTGTATGTCACTTTTGCCTGTTACCGTCACACTGTGTTGGACTCGTGTGGTAACCGCACGATGAGCATGGCATGACCAGTGGCAGACCAGTCACACAAGCCAGTGCCCCCTTTTTGAATGGAATATACCGTCATGGCATGTGCACGTCTTCTAAACCACCTTGAATATGGCTAGGCTGATGCACTGCATGGTCTTGTGTTGAATGCTGCTGGCTGAATCTGGGAGTAGCTTGAGGGGCCATCAACTCTGGATTGTCATGGTGACACTGACAGCATGGGTGGTGAACTTCTGAGTCTGAATTGTGCTTCCTTTTTTGCCTACATACACTGCATGATGGTGCCATCATACAGTTTACTACACTGCATGGCCTGCAGCTGCATGGCAACGTTGAACCGTTGGGGTTGCAGCCTTTGCCAGGCTTGCCGGCAAATGGGATAGGAACGAGTGCATGTTGGTAAGATTGTGGTTGGAGAGCACACCACGTGCACGTAGGGGATGTGCTGTCTTGGCTTTTCAACATGAAGGCAACTGTGTAGCCACTGTGTGCACGTGGGTGGCAATCCTGGCAACACCAGCTGGTACGCAGTGCAGGACTGCAGTTGAAATCCCCAACAGCACTGCATATGTGCAGTCACATGCTTTCTGTGCTGCATGACGAGGATTGCATGTCCCTGCTGCTGTCTATCTTGGCGGCTTGCTTGTTGCAATGGGCCAAATGGCCTGTCAATGATTTCTGAACGCACTCTGCATGCTATGCATTGGCAGTACTGAGCTGGCTGGCCAGCCTAGCTGTCGTCGTGTGACTGCATCTGCCGCACATGGCATGTGCTGTCCTGGAGCTGATAGCACAACTCAATGCTCAATTCAATTGGGCATGCCATAATTAGCATGCCACGCACGCACCCTGACATCATCTCATCATTGACCACCCTTTTCATTGCCCATGATTGGGCTGGGCCAAAGTGTCGGTTGCTGTTTTTGTCACAAATACTTCTTTGTGACAACAACAGCAGACATAATGTCTGCAGTTGCTCACTGAGCACAGTGTGTTTGTAAAGGTGCGACATGCATGTGCCGTGCTGTCGTACGTACTGCAGATGTTACTGCGGTGCTATAACATCTGGATGAGAGGCAGCAAGTTCCTGGCGGCACCGGAATATATAGCACACTTGTGGTTTGCTTCCTGCATTCAGGCAGCCTGTTGGCATCATTGCATTGATGCGTTATGTGTTCTGAGTCCAGGCGTTCTTGCCAATGGATTAGCAACTTTTGTCTCATGCGTGACCACATGTGCTTTGTTACATGGCTGATGCCTCCAGCACGACGGTGTTGCTGATTCTCCAGCATGCTGCATATGTCTGCTGCACATCTTTGGCTGTGCACACTGGGCATGAATTTGGCATTAATCTCCTTGCATGGTGTGTGCATCATGCTAGTACGTTCCTCATTATTTGCTGGACGTGCCGGGATCCTCGCACGTGTGAGACATGAACGTTAGTCCAGCGATGTCTGCTGTGTTGCCTCGAACACTGCTGCCGCAGCAACCATCGCAGTATATGTTAGTAGTACCCGGCAGGTTGCTGCTGGCACGGCTGATTTCACCCCAGACGCTGCAGCAGCTGATGAACAGCTGACAGCTAGCACTCTGCAGAGTGCTGGTCAGGCAGTATGTCTGCACACTGTGGACGGTCCAGCATTGCATTGAAGGCTCTGCGCGGCGCAGCTTACTTTTACCTGGTGTCCAGGATCCGTCTGATTAGTTCTATTACATGTACAGGGTGTTGCGCAACAGCTTGCTTCAGTTTCTATCCAGTTTCCTTCTTTGTTATGCGCAAGACAGGCCTGCTGCAGGGGCAGATCATGGACTTGAGCTTACAGATTCTCGGCCGTTATGCAGGCGGGCTGCCGGTTGATAGTTGCGCGTCATTGAAGCGGTGGTGTTACTGCGCAAATGCATGCCGTGGCTCTGCTGCTTTGGAGCAGCGAATCCGCTAAGAGCCTCGGACAACTTGAGGCCTGGCACAGTGAGTATGATCACTATGCCACAATGGGCTTACAGCCGCTGTAACGTACTGCGGCAGTAAGCCCCCAGGTAAGGAGGGCCCTTGTCAGGTCATTCCTCCTTACTAGGCCAACGCCCCTACCTGGTTTGCGTGGTGTTCATTGCCCGTTTACGAGCCATTGACAGGCTCATTGGGCAACCATCTGATCCATCGACCAGCTCCCATCAGCCTGAGGCTGAGCCCCCTTGATCTGCCAACAATGCTGCTCAGCCTGAGTCAGGCCCTGAGGGCCAACATGGTGTCCAAAAAACCGCTTGATAAATTGTAAGATCGCCCCTGAGTTGCAGGTTAGCGGTAAATGGGGGAGGTCATCCAGCCCGGTTGTCATCACGGTGGTTAGGCCCAAGCCCGTGCCCCCGGGTGCGCGAGAACATCAGCAGAACTTATGAGTGGGCACAACAGGCGATGATTCATTTGTCGATCTCGATCCACACTGTTAACTATGTACTTCAGACTAACTTAGACCTTAATCTGACATCGTGCCCAACGAGTTTCACCCGAAGCTGTGAGGAAGCACAGGATGCGCAGCCACGCTTCTGCCCGTGTTGCGCTGTTTATGTACGGATCTTGTTTGGAGATATGTACCGTAAGGGCAGGCATTGCAGATGAGGACGTGGGTGTTGAAGCCGCTGCTGCAGCTCTCGGTGTGGAGTCTGCCAGCCTCTCTGCAGCATCAATCTCCACCGGGTTTCCGTATCAAAGTTGTTGAACATCGTGCGATCGGACCCGGAAGCCCGCATCAGCAGCGGAGGGCTTCTGTACTCTTGCGGTCTGAGCAGGAAGAGCAGCAGCAGGAAGCAGGTGTTCACCCTGAGCCCTGCAGGAGCCTGGAGCAGCAGTCAGCGATGATACTGTGTCTGTAGCAAGCTGGTCTGCGAAGCAGAACGACAGCAGCGTGCCTTTGACAGGTGCAGCTGTGTTCAAGCTGCACTCTCGGCCATCAGCAACGCGCAAGGTGCAACTGGCCTTCAAGGGCTGCACTACCGCTGTGAGTCTACAGCGCAAGAATGAACAGTTGCATTACTAAGCTTTATTCACGCACTGGCACAGGACCTGTAGCCTGAACTAATGGCGTGTGCACCTGCAGTTGTGAAAGACAGCAGGTCCTGCAGCAGTAGCTGCTACTGCTAATGTCCATGCATGTCGCGTGCCGTTGGTGTGATCAACATCATAGCAGTTAAGCTGCTGAGGGGCAGACATCAGGCAGTGTTAACAGGCTGTAGCCCATCGTTGCTGAATATCTCAACACCCATGTTGCACCAACCCATGTGCCGTTGCTTCTGCTGCCACGTCTCGGTGCTCTCGACAACATCCTGGTAGCAAACACCCATTTGGTTGCTTCTGCCGCTGCATGCTGCCTTATGTTGTTCACAACTGCAGAACTCTTGGTGGAACACTCCCTCCAACTCCAAGCAGGGCACAGCACCCATCATCACGCCTAGATATGTGTCTTCTGTCAGCCCAGGTACCGCAAACGCCTTCTCTCAGGCAGAGCTCCGCGAGACTGTGGCCATTTGGAGGGGAGGTGGGTGAAACGGCAATTTGATGTTTGAAACAGCCTATGTGTACTCTACACCTGTCGCATTACTATGACTCATATTTGACTTTGTTCTGTCGGTTTCTACCGCTAGTATAACAACTTTGTGGCAGCGCATGTTCACTGAGCATGCATTGGCGATGCAGCCTGCAATTTCACCATATGGCAGCAACGTGGGTCAACTTTGGTACAAATCTATAATCGATGCAGCACAACGCCATGCATCGCGATGCAGTGCTGAATCGTGGAAGTAACAAGTGACAGCACAGCAGCACAGCATGAGCCATAACACCCGCTGTGATTGCACAATGCTGCACTGCACTGCAGCGAAGTCACTGTGACGGGCAGTATAGCACACACCAGCCGCTGCAGCAGCGCAGCTGGCAGGCTCCTGCCACCTAGCAGCAACTATAAGTCACATTGACATGCTCAAGATGCCGTGTTGAGACCCACTACTCACGCAGATGGTTGCACACGTGTACGTGCACATGCCAATGCCATTCTGTCTCAATTCAACCTATGTTTGCAGGTTTGCCTAGCATGCCTGCAGCACATGTGTGTTGAGCTGATTGAAGGTGCTGCACCTTGTTCTTGCCGCAGTCGCCAGCAACTACGCGCTGTGGGATGTTGACATCACAACAGAAGTTCTGACAACCGCTCAGCTGGACAGGTGCGTTGAACAACACTGAACAGTATGCGAAATTGCACAGGCTGCTGGTATGCTGGTATGCATTGCTACTGCGAACGCAGCAGCGCCAGCAGCATCTAGAAACTTGCTTGTCACAGCAGAGAACTGCAGCAGTGACCGCTGTGTTGTGCAAATTTGGAGCAGCCATGAACTGTGGCACAGCAGTGAGGCAGCTGTTGAACGGCCACGCACTGCAGCAATCCAGTCGCTGTACCCAGGCAAACACAACATACCATGCAAGTCACACGCATGATGACGGCCATCAGCCCCCTTGCAAAAGCTGTGATGTACACACTTGTGATGGCCGCAAGTTGAGCATTGTAACCTCATACCAGTTTGTTTGCGTTGTTGCATGCAGGTCCAGCGATGCGGATACTGCGTACGGTGCCCGTGTCTGCATTGGTGGCGTTGCAACATGGTCAAAGCTGGTCGGAGATAATATTCTCGGCTCAGCAGCGGTGAGATAACATGCTGGCAGCGGCAGCAGCAGCAACAGCAGCAGCAGCAGCAGCAGCAGCTGCTGTTTTTGTTGAGGTAACATGCTGGCAGCAGCAGCAGCCGTTGTTGCGGTGTCTCTTGTGCGTTCGATGTCTGTCCCAGAGGCGTTGCGCAACCGTGTCTGGGGGTTTCCACGTCCAGCAGTGACAGTTTGCACCCGCGACATCCCAGCAGACAAGTAAGGTTGCCTTGCCGGCAGGGAACATCTTTTCACGCTCCTTCTGTGCTGCTGTTGCTTTTAAGCGCAGGTGGCAGCGTTTGGAGAGGTGAACAACATCACAGCCGGCGTCCTGAACAAGAGGGACCTGTTTGTGTTCTCTAAGTGAGTCAAGGCTGGCTTTGTTTCTTAGCTATATGTCTTGGGTGCTTTAGCGCTCTGTTGCCAACATCAGGACCTGTGCATAGACAACTGCATGCCATGCTCATGCCATGCTGACAGCAGCTGGTACCAAGTCCAATAGGCGGCTTGTCTAAGCCCACTTTGCACTAACTGCAAGTCTTGCAGTCGCTGCAGGCCTTTGTCAGCATGCTGTGCTTGAAGCTGGCAGCAAAAACACACCATTAGCTGCCGCTGCAGCAGCGCTTGTGCTTCCACGCGTGTGCTTGAGGTTTTGTGTAAAGTACCCTATAGGTACTGTATTAGTGTACAATAGGTGCAACTGAGAAGGTTTGTCACTTGGTGTGCTGCTGCACTGCTAACTTGTCTCTCACTTTGTGTGCTCGTGCCTGTGCTTGTGCAGGGGAGCAGCTGTCAGGGAAGTCATGGAGGCTGCCACACATAAGGTACACATCAGCAAGCGTTGAAACTTTTTCCGCGGTGACTTTCAAATGCACTGCAACCGTACATGACATGCCAGGCTCAACGCATGTGCCTTGCCTACTGTATCGTGGCACATTGTCAGTCTCCCCATGTGATGGTCAAATGCTGCAGGCCGTGTTATGGTACTAGTGTATTGTTTGTCCATCACATGCGCTACAGCTGACACGCGCTGTTCTATGTTTTGATCCGCATGGTGGGCCTTTTGCTGCTTGCTGTTGCTGCTGCGTTACAGCTGGGTCACTTGCTGGGTGAGTGAAGTGACTACTTCGAAACATCTTTATGAAGTACAGCTTGCTGCGTCTGCGCACTTCTGCGCTTGCCTCTATCAGCGAACGATCAGGGGGGTAGACAGCTACGCAGCGACGTGCAGCGACAATGCTAGCTGCCCGGTGCCGCAGCTTGCGACATGCTCATGAGCGTTGAGCTTTGATCACAGTTTGTGTCGCAGCCACATCCATTGCAGTGCAGCCACATCCATTGCAGTGCAGCCATACCACAGCCATACCACAGCCATACCACACCCATCATCTCGGTGCGGCCTGGGTTTATCAGGAGGCCTTGTTGTGTGGCATGCTCCTGTGCTTCTGCTGCAGGTCTGAGTCATGATGGGTTGTTAGTGGGTCAGGCCCCTAATAAGAAACTCTACGAGTACTACTTAGGGCCGGAGTTGGAGGTTCAGCAGAGCCAGAGCATCACGACATCAACGGGGCTGACAGGAACCTGGACCATTTTTTCCAAGCCTTGGGGGGCGATCATGGTGAGTTGCTTGGGCTGTACGTTGAGCGCATCAACTGAGTTCGGCTTACAGGTGGTAGCATGCTATTTCCCTCCCAATGCGCGTTTGGAGAAAACTTTGTGATTGCAGAGACATTCAATTCAAGTTGGCGCGCTTTTGGCATAGGTATACAACTGCGTCATGTATTGCTGTTCACACTGCCGTCTGCATAGGTGCTGGCGTGCCTTGGGAGCATGCAGCGATACCTTGGTAGGCTATGCGTGGAAACACACTGGTGCAGCTGCTGCTGCTGTTGCATCACCACGCAGGGAAACGCTGCTGAAGCACAGTTCTCCTCTTGGAACAAGGGCCAGTACGGCAGCGCAGAGACAACGGGAACGCCAAACAACCAGCAAGATGACATCGCAATCATCATCAACATCACTGCACACGGCCTCCTGCTGCTCGCGGACGAGGCAGGCGACACCGAAAACAGCGCCACTGCACTGTGCACTGGCATTGGCAGCTGCACTGTATCTCCTGCTACTTCTGGCTACGTCCGCGCCACAGCCGATGCAGTGCTGAACAGCGACAACGATCGCGACTTCTTTTCCTTCACTGCAAGTGCCTGTAGCAGTGTCAGCATCCGCATTGATTACACCCCCCTCTGGAACCAGGAGGGAGTGAAGGATCTTGGCCCCCAAGGGACGTTTTCATACTTCGCCTTGTTCCAGCGCTCCAATCTGCGTCTTGACCTAGGGTTTGCTGCTGGCACCCCTGTCCAAGGTCTGGTGAAGCCACAGCCAAGCATATTGGATGCGTCCCAGATTTTCACTGCAACGCTTCCAGCAGCAGGTGAGGCGCCCCTGCAGATCTGAGTCTAGAATCCTGAGGTCATAATCCCATATTTGCCTTGTTATTTGATGCTGGCTGTGTACACTCAGGCCTGTTGCCATTTGACTCCAGCGCATGGCGTGTGGTGGTAGCCACTTGCTGTTTGCTTTAGTACGACCGCAGTGGAGTCCTTGCTGCCATGGCAGCAGCACACAACATGCAACCCTTTACTCTACTCTAGAGATCTCTATCACCCCCCGTGTCTGTTGTCATGTCTGCCAAGACTAGCGTCAACAGTCATTGTAGGGGCCTACAGTCATTCACCTCACGATCGCTGGCACCTTGCCGCTGCCTTTGTCACTGCAGGTACATACAAGTTCTTCGTACAGCCAACCACCCAGATCGACGTCAACAGAACCTTGGACCTACCCAGCAACTACGGCAACGTTGGAGACTACACTCTCACAGTTGACTACCCAGGCACGCCTGCTGTACCACCTCCAGACTGCAACCCCCTCACGAATTGCAACCCCAAAGGCATTTGCACTAGCGACTGCAGCTGCACCACCGTCGCCAATGCACCAACCTGCATCTGCAATGCAGCGCAGGGCCTGAGGCGTGCAATATTAGCCGGCAAACCTGCGTGCATTTGGAACCTGCTGCAGCCAACATCGGGTCCAGCTCTGAGGTGGTCACTTCTTACAAACATTGGATACTTTTCAGCGCATGCGAGGAGCCTTGTGAAGCTGCCATGGCTGTCCACTGGGTGTCCTGCAGCGGGCAAAACTGTTGTTACTTCTGCGATCCTCCTGAACCCTGCTATCCCCCGCCCAGTAGGTGGTTAGTTAGTTAGTTAGTTGGTTGGTTACACAGCCTATAGTGTTGGTATCCTTGTCATACAAATTAGTGTTCATGAAGAGAGGTTCTGCTACCGCCTTAGATGCAGCTTTAGCTACCGAGCCAGTCAACTCCGAAGGGTGTGTGGTCAGCGCTACAGTACCGAACAGGCGTGCAGGGCACAGGGTTATGCGTGTGGTCCTCGCTGGCGGTGCAACGCCAGTTGCTGGCAGCTGTTATAACTTTAGGGTTGTGACAACAGACAGGCGTGGGTACACTGGCGTGATGCAGGTGGCTGCTAGCCGACTGCGCAACGCACCACTGCGTTAGGCAAGCACCAGCTGCGGTGACGAGTCCAGCACATGATCATGGCACACAAGTGCCATCGCTGGTGAAGGAAAGCTGCTATCCTTTTCAGATTCTGTGTATGCATTGTGCACCGTGCACAGCATGCATGTGAGCAGTACTGCTGCGCCATGATCCATGGGGGTTGGAGTGCCTTGGTTTGACACTGTGATCATTGTTATGCTGGAATCACGAGTCATGAAATCTTTTCCAGACAAGTTGTCGGCTTTGAGCACTCCCAGAAGCCAGCTGTGTGCTGGCTACCAGAGCTTGTTGTCCCGTCAATTGATCGTGCGTCATGCATATCATTGCTCGTGAGTATCTTGCGGAGAGCTGGGTTTACTTTGCAATGTGGTAGTTCTGTGACAGACGTGTGTCGCAGTGTGGTTCCAAACCTTTATGGTATGATTGTTGAAACATTGTTGTGGCTACTTGCCGCCGTTGACAGTTGAACTGTTGAAAACGTGATAGTCCCCTGTGATGTGATTTTTGCTGCATTGCCGCATGGTCAGCAGGCAATTGCGCGTGGCCTACAAATGAAGATTCTGTTTTGAGTGGGCTTCCGTCCTCATAGCACATTCAACTTCTGGCTGCATGCAACGGCAGCATTGTGGGACTGTTCAGAGAATTGACTGCAATCTCTCGGCTGTGTGCCGGATTCATGCATGTCAGCTGGCCCTTTCTGACGCTAGGGTCAAGTTGGGATGGTCGGGGGCATGGAGGCGCATATGCATGAGGCTTCCTTATCACCACACACGGTCCTTTCCTTGTCTTACGTGGGTTTGAGTGTGAACACACCACACGTAGATCAGTCATCTTTCATTTGCTGCATCATCATGCTGGCAATCAGCTGTGGCGTACGGATGCTCGTGTTTGTCCATGCTGGACGTGGCCGTTTGGCTGACATCTGTTCTGTCACAGAACCCTTAGTCAAAACCCTGAGTCAGGGTAAAGCTACACAGCTACCTGGAAATATACAAGGTAGCACAGCAAGCCTCAAAGAGGCTGTGATTCACGACACTGGAGTCCACATTTGCTGGTTTGCTTTCTGTTGCTTGCCAATTGAGCTGCTGGTTGCTTTCTTGGCTTTTGCCATGTGCTCAGTCCCTGCGATGTTTGATCTAGCTGGCGCAATTTGAAGCTTGTGTGCAGCCTTGTGCTCCCATTGCTGGGCTGCAACTGTGCTAGAATTTTGCAGGCGTGCCGCAATGCTGCGGTTGCTGAGCTGCTGATTGTCATGCAGCTCTGACTATCTATGCGTCTGACTGCAGAACAGGCTGCAGTTTGTTCGCAGTCATTCAGCCTGCTTTGCTTGCAATGCGGGTGCTACCAGTCACAAATGGTTGCCATGCAGCTGTGGCTTTTCAAACACCAACGCATGCCCGTGTGCCATTGCATGTGTGGAGTTGACGTTGTAGCGCCTGCGAATCATCATCATCATCATCATCATGTAGCACCTGCGAATGACCAATGCCAGCGGTTTCCTGGTACTGTGCAGCTGACGCTGCCCTGAGAAAGCTGCGGCACTGATTCCGTAGCTGGAGTGGTTTCAGTTGTGTAACCCCCCAGGGGTGGCACCTCTGGAGGTGGCACCGCAGCACACCCAGGCCTGTTTGAGTTCAGCCGGCACTTGATAGTACTTGCTGGTTACATATGAATGTAGATTATATGATATAACCAACTTGTGCGCCTGTTATGTCAGGCAGTCAATGATCTGACCATCACTGCTGTTGACGGTCAAGTGTTTGGTCCGACCCACATGGGTCATGCAGTACCCATGCATGACGAGTGCAGCTGCATTGCACCTGCACTGCACTGCACCTGCAGGCATGCTGTACCTGCAGATGCAGGTCATACCTCGGTTAGAGTTCAAATGCATGATTGTTCTGTGATCTGGCAGGCCGGGAGTGCTGAGGTGTCACTAGCAGAACTTCATCCACGTCGATGACCTGCAGGTCAAGGGTTCCTGTGACAGCCGTGGATGGCCTGGTGTTTCAATGGAACTTCAGCTGTCACCTTTTTTGATTGTTGTACGTGTTGATGTAACCCACGGACGTGCTTGTCTCTTCTTCACACCAAAAGGGCTGCCGCCAGCTCTCCAGCTCCTGGTACCCTTAAAATGCCTATGTTTCTTTTGAAATTACTAATTGCTGCATAACGCACGGTTCTTCGCTGTGTGAGGGCACTTGGCGCGCAGAGGTGCGCATCACACGGAGCAGCATCCAAGGCACGTGTTTAGCTCAGTCGCCAAACTAAATTCTGTCTATAACGTGGTTGTAATCTGTTATGACGCGCCCATCGTCCGCAGGACGCACTTCCCTGCAGCATGCAAGCACAGCAGATGTACTGTCATGGCCAGGGAGTCTGGCTGCCAGCAGCCGACTCTATGACGCGCACCAGCAGCTGCTCGACAGAGAGTGACTTCACAAGCTTTAGCACCAACTCCGAGTCACCAGTCAAGGCAGTAACCCCAGCGTCATTGCACAGTGGCAGCAGCGGCAGCAGCAGCAGCAGCAGCAAGGCCAGGCACAGCATAGGCACATCATTCTGGCGAAGAGCGCGTAGCATCGGCGCTTTAATGTCCTTTCAGGCTACTGAGAGCGATGCAGCATGCATCATAACAACACCAGGCCACGAAGACAAAGTGCCAGGGACAACGGCAGCAGCAGCAAGCAACACCGCCACACAATACGAGCCACCCAAGGCAAGCAACACCAGCAGTATGTTCAGCAGCCCAGTAATTCACAGCAACAATCACGCAGGCCAGATGCAGCCACATTTCAGCCACCAGTGCCAAGGCCATGGATACCAGCAGCTGCTGCCAGCCCATCACGCAGCACAGCAGCAGCAGCAGCAGCAGCAGCAGCACCTGCTGCATTCAAAGATAGCCTGTCAACAGGTCCATGTGGCAGCCTACCAGCAGCTCCACATGCAGCAGCTGCAGCTCATGCCATGCATGCTGCCTGCAGCAGCACTATGTGGCATCACAGTTGCTTCACCAACACAGCAGCCCAGCTGCTGCTACAGCAACAGCTACCAACAATGCTGCCAGCCTGTCAACAACATGGAACATTGTGGCAGTGTGGTGCCACATGTGGCGCCCTGCAGCAACAGCAACTGCTGCTTGGTTGCTCACTGCCTTTCAGAAGCAGCAGTAGCCAGCCAAGCTGGCAGCTGCTGCAGAAGCAGCAGCAGCACCACGTGGGGCGTTGCGCACTCAACAGCAGGCATGCTGCTACAGCAAGTAGCTTACCAGCCACCACTGCAGCCGCAAGGGTTGCGCATGCCAGTTGCACATATAGCTGCCGCTCACAACCAAGCCTTGCAGCAGCAGCAGCAGCAGCAGCAGCACTGGGGCAGCCCGCTCGTGCATGCCCTAGCATCTGCTCTGCTGCACATCCTGTTGACGCTTGTTGCGCTGGTGCTGCGCATGCATAAGGGTGTGCAGGCAGCAGTATCACGGGCTGCGGCAGCACAAGGACAGTGTGTGCACTTTGTACATCAGCAGATGCAGTTGGTGTCCTGTGCAGCAGCACAAGCCGCAGCAGCTGAGGGAGTGGAGGAGCTATGGCTGCTGCTACAACAGTCACACAGCAGCAGCAGCAGCAACAGCAGCGGTGACTCAAGCACCACCACGGCAGTCATGGCGATTGAGCAGCAGCTGCTGCTGCAGCAGCAGGCAGGCAACTCCCCCACAACCATATGTACAGTTGCACACCAACCAGCTGACTATACCAGGCAGATGCACCCGCAGCAGCAGCAGCAGCAGGAGACAGCTTCAGTTGGCAGCTGTGCTAGGCTGCTTGTTGTGCTGGGTCTCTGGGCAGGAGTGGTATGGTGGGCCTGCCGTTGGCTGCTGCTGCAGGCACCCGCAGCAACAGGCAATGCAGTAGCCAGCACATACCAGCAAGGCGCCTCAGCAGCAGAGCATGCGGCTCTACTGGCAGTAGAGTACCTGCTACGTGTCTGTTACGGCGTTGCTTGGGCTGTTGCCAAGCAGATGCATCGTGTGACAGCGCGTGCAACGCAGGCTGCGCTAGTGCACGGCACCGCAGCAGCACAGCAAGTGTGCTGTGTTGTCTTGTGGGTGGTTGGCTTTGCACATGGAGACAGCCAGCAGCAGCGAAGTCAGCTGCAGCAGCTGCTGGTGCAGGTGCTGCGGTCAGCTGGAGCGGCGGCTGGCCGGTGTGGGTGTTGGGGCATGTCGTCAGCAGAGGTGGTGGCTGCTGCTGTGGCGGCAAAGCTGCTACGAGACGCTTCACCAGTGACGCAGGTAGGTGCTTAGCTTCAAGCTGGTGGCTTCCGTTTGTCAGTAGTAGGGTGCGAAGGCATACACAGCGGCTGTGCTGCTGCAGTTCCGTGCACTAGCGCAGCCTGCAGCCTTGCAATCTACTTCGTCACATGCCTGAAAGTAACAGCATACACAGCAGGCAGAATCTACTTCGTCACATGCCTGAAAGTAGCAGCACACACAGCAGGCAGAATCTACTTCATCACATGCCTGAAAGTAACAGCATACACAGCAGGCAGAATCTACTTCGTCACATGCCTGAAAGTAACAGCATACACAGCAGGCAGAATCTACTTCGTCACATGCCTGAAAGTAATAGCATACACAGCAGGCAGAATCTACTTCGTCACATGCCTGAAAGTAACAGCATACACAGCAGGCAGAAGCGGTGGCTGCTGCTGTGTCTGCAACACTGCTGAGAGATCATTGAAGCCTTCACTGCGGCAGGTGAACTGCCCAGCGCGATCTGTGGCATGGGTTCCAGAACTTATGGGATGTTTGGCTAAGGCTTAGTCCAGCTCATCACATCTGGCCCGGGAACACTGCTGTTTGTCCCGCGTTGCAGATTTTGCTCTTCGCCAACAGAGTGCTTGATTCATGCATTCCTGCCATGCATACGCGTGCAGATAGGGCCGCACACAGTGTGGCAAGCACTCAATGCCGAGCTGCACATGTGACCTGCACGCGCACATTCCATGCTGCCACACTGAACTGCTGCCGGCTCACACATTGTGACCGGCAACAGGGCTTGTCTCATATCTGTCGTCCTGCTGTGCTGTGCTGCAGACTGCTGTGTGGGGCCTGGCTGGCATGCTGAAGCGCAACGTGGTGGAGAGCAGCAGCCTCTGCTGGCAGCTGCTGCTGCAGCTGTCACAGTTGTACATGGCGCAGCAGCAGCAGCAGCAGCAGCAGCCGCTGCGGAGGCAGCAGCAGGGGCAGAGGCGGCATGTCATGCACTGAGTGCGCAGTGCAGGCACCGTTGGCGCTGACAAGAAAGTGCTGTGCAGCCAGAGGCTGGCATGCACGATGCTCGGAGTGAAGGCAGTGTACCATACGGCCTGTAGAGTTGATACCAACATGTCAGTGCACATGTGTCCCTGTACAGAGATGTACCATATGCAGGCTTTGTGCAGTATTCTTTTTTGTTGGTTGTTTGGAGAATCAAGGTATAGATGTACCACATGAAGGCTTTGTGCAGTATTGACATCCTTGTCAGCACTGCTGAACATAGTAAACTGTTTCTGTCCTTAGCGTCGGCGACCAAGCAACAACTGTATCATATCATGCTCACTGAGGCTCAGCCCTGTGTACAACTGCGGCAGCGGCTCCGCCGGATGCTTGTCCGACAAAGTTTGCATTTGATATGCAACACTTGTGGCCACGGTGGCCGGTGTCACTGCAGTGCAAGCTTCAAGCTGCCAGGCGGGTCCTGAGTATGCCATCCTGAAAGGAGGATGCAGGCCACCGTTGCTGTAAAGAATGTAGCGGTACTTGGTTGCTGTGCCACCGAGCAAGTTGCATCACTCATGCACGCCATCATTTGATGATGATTATGAACGCCATCTGATGCAGTGCCTTGTCATCATCATCATCATGTTACCCATTAAGCCATAGCATCAACGCCATCGGCCCCGCGCCCCTCAGGAGCGGAAGAAAGAGGGAGCACTGCTCCATTGTGTTTGCAATTATTACGCACACCCCAAGCTTGGACAAGATACTCAGCAATGCTCCTAGATATCACTCGGCACACCCCCTTACTACCCCAAATATCATCATGCAGTGCCTTGTAAAGAATGTAGCGGTACTTGAAGGCGCATGAACGCAAGTAAAGCAGATAAACTCCCCCCTTTGCACACGTCGATGGTGACACTGGCCCTTGTGGCATTGCAGGCGCAATGCGTTGTTTTCAAGCTGTTACACTGTTGAACAGGCCCTGTATGGCCACGCTGGCAACACATTGTTACCATCCAATAGCGCTTTGAGATCACTCCTTGATGAGCTAAGTTTGACAAGCCCAATATCGGTTGCATTTAACAATGTGGCACTGCCAATGACAGTGCTACGTCATGGCCACAGTGTTGTGAATCATCTCTTTGCAGTGCGGCAGTGGCTCTTTCACACTGCGCAAAGCGCCGCTGGGCCAGACGACTGTTCATTGTCACAAGTTTGCCACAGGTCTGGCCAACGTTGAATTCATAACACGCAGGCAGTGCCATACTGTACTACAGCTGCTTATGGTGTGCGCTGCTGCAGCAACATGTGCAGGTGGCTGCCGCTACAGAGACCATCAAGCACGCCATGCTATATGATCGTGGCACAAACGTAACGAACCATATGCATAACTTCTGCAACTGATGGACAGCTCAATAGCAATGACACTGCAACTCCAAACCACCAGCTACACTGACTGCAATGCTGGTCCGACCAGCAGGCTGCTGCCTGCCCACGCTCACAGCGCAAAGCAAGCACCAGTAGCCAAAAGCGCTGTGATGTGCAAAACTGATAGTGGCCCGCTTCAAGTAGTGCAGTGCCCCACCTCCTCCTGCTGCTGCTGCTGCTGCAGGGGTGGCGTCAGATGGAATTTGTGCTTGGCCTCCTTCCACACCCACTGGTGCGACTGCTCAGGCTCGCTGCACAACTGATAATGGCCCGCTTCAAGCCGTGCAGTGCCTCACCTCCTGCTGCTGCTGCTGCTGCTGCTGCTGTTGCTGCAGGGGTGGTGTCAGATGGAAGCTGTGTTTCGCCTCCTTCCACACCCACTGGTGCTGCCCATCCTGCCCTGTGCCTTGCTCTTTCTCAATGTACCGCTCCCGCTGCTCCACTCTGCCATCCCTCCACACTGCGATGACGGTCTGCGAGCGAGTGCCGTACTGCACACCAGGCTGCAGCACACACAGCAGAACACAGCAGAAACACGAGCAGCAGCGCACAGACCGTCGCACACTCAGTGAGCCAAATACTGCAGCTGTTGCAAGTGGCTGTCTGCACAAGCAGAGGTCAGCAGTCAGGAAGCTTCGCATATACAGCACGGGCATCACAAGACTCGCAATACCTGGCAAGTACGGTGCAATTTCCACAACTGCACAAACGGTATGCATTGCCCCAACCGAACTAGCCCCACCTGCATATCAAAAGGTTCCACAAAGATGGAGCTCAGCCGCCAGTCCGTATCCTCCCCAACACCAGTCAGCGGCAGCTCCTAGCCAGCAGCTGCTGTTAGTCACACTTTGGTTTTGTACTTCTATAAACAGGCCCCAAACCTCTCACCCACCAAACCCAAGACACGATTGTCACCGCTGTTTCCTACCCAACTAAACTTGACAACACTGCTGCACATGCCACAAACTCAAGCTAGCACACCCACCTGCATGTCAAAAGGCTCCACAAAGATGGAGCTCAGCCGCCGGTCCGTATCCTCCCCAACACCAGTCAACGGCAGCTCCTCCCCAGCAGCCACTTTCCGCTTATCACCCATCACATGGTGGAACAGCGCATCCCACGGCAACTCCCCACTGCTGCTGCTGCCACCGCTATTGCCGTCGCATCCTGCAGGATACACAGCACTACCAGCAGCTTCTGCAGCAGCAGCGTCAGCTTCTGCTGCTGCTGCACAGCCCATTGCAGCGCAGTCTTCGGCCCCTGGATCTGCTAGCCGCACCCCACTGCTGCTGTTGTCGCCAGATGGCCTACCACTGGCGTTGCTGGTGGCTGTGCCGTCCCCGTTTGCTGCTGTGCTTTGCGACTGTGACTGGGGTTGTAACTGCGATGTGCCGTTGTTGGCGCACTGTGGCTCCAAGCCTAGGCACTGCAGCAGTGTTGAGAGGCCCTTCTGTACTTTAGGCCACTGCTGCAGCAGCCCATTGCTGACACCTGCTTACATGTAGGTGGCACACAGCACACAGAATAAGAGGCAGCATCAGGCATATGCTGCAGGACAACTGCAGAACGAGACGCATGGATGCCGTCGCAAACAATGTCCTTAATGCACGCCAAGCGCTACTAACCATGACACTGAACACAGCACGCACTGCCAGACACTAGTGCAGCAATGGGATTCAGTTTGTTGGCAAAAAACAGCGACTCGGCTCACCGTAGCAGCCCGCAGGCAGCATCTGCGGCTCCGTCGGCCCTCTGTTGCTTGTGTACGCCAGCTGCTGCTGCTGCTGCTGCAGGTCCCCCACCAGCAGGTTGAACCCGTAGTAGTCTTGGTGAGGCAGGCCCTGCACAGCAGCAGCAGCAGCGACATCGCTACTTGTTGACACTGCTGGCTTGCACATTCAGCTGCCTTACAGTTGGGCATTTTGCCAGCATGTGTGAACCTCGCCGGCTGTGTCATCTGGTGCAAACACTCAACGTTTACTAAATCAACAGCCCCTGACTCTTCGCCAACGCTTGCAGCCTCTGTAAGCTGCCGTTTTTTGCGGCTGCAGTTGTGCGATGTTGGTGCTGCTGCTGTTTGTTACGTACTCCACTGGGCTCACGCTGCCAGTGTTACTGCTGGGATCTGGTAGCTCATTGCCTTGGCTGCTGCTGCTGCTGCTGCTGCTGCTGCTGCTCACCTGCAGGTACTCCAGTGGGCTCATGGCACCTGTGAGGAAGTCTGTGGTGAGCGCACCCCTGCTGGGCGCATCTGTGGTCTGCTCAAACTTGCCAGGGTCTGCAGTGTCAATGGGCTGCGCTTGCAACACAATTGGCAAAGAGGCAGGCAAGGTGAGTTGGCGGAAAGCAGTGCATAATTGACTGACAGCGGTGTATGAGTAAGTGATATAGGCTTATGTGCCGCAAAGGAGCAAACGAAATGCATGTTGAGACAGCAAGTGTATGGCAGCAGGGCAGGACTGCTGGTGCAGTTGCAGTGGGTGATCCTGCGCTACATGGCGGCGCACAAGCCCCTAGGCGGCACCGTACGCCACATGTGGGCATTGTAGTGCTGCCTGCACCTGGCCTGTACTGCGGCATGCTGCAAGCTGTGCTGAATCGATGCAATGGATAACCCCTGCATAACCCCAGCGTAACCTTGGTTGCTGCTGTGTCGCCATTGCCTACCTCTCTGTAGTTGGTCAGCAAGGAGAAGCGGCCGTGCTTGGTGAGGCCTAGCCATGTTCCCTTCCGCAAAGCGTCCCTGCCAGCTAACACGAAAGGCTCATCCGGCCAGAAATGAGCAGGCTGTGTAGGCCTGTGCAAAACAGCAGAAGTGGCACTGCGTGAGAATACCTGCAGCTGCGATCGCTCAAGCTGCGGCTAACAGATACTTGCCTATCAAAGAACTCGTCACGGTTGAACGTGAGCAGCAGCAACAACGCAGGGTGCATATCGTAGATGAAGAGTGACGTGCACATGGCCAAGACGGCGCCGTGATGCAGATTCCACAAATGCTTCAGCAAAATATCACTGAAGGTTTAGCGTCGATACAGCAGGAGGTGGGACGCAGTGGGTCGTTTGGTGGCACTACAACAGCGAGCGAGGGTTTCGTCTAAAGTTGTGCATTATAATTAGATCAGAACTATCAGATTGTCTCTGAATGATGCACGCCATCTACGACACTCTCTTTGGCGGTTGGCAGTGACAAGTGACAGCAAGGTTTTGAACTGCTGCTTTGGCGCTTGGTCTTGGTCAGGTGGTTGCTGTTACAGACGCTAGATATACATCAACTTGTCAGTACACGACTGATGTGTGTAAGGTTGCCAGCCACCACCACGCAACCTGTGCTCTGCCAGCACACAGCAACTTCTGACTTGACAGCAGTACCCCTGCAGTGCATTGTTGCTTTCACCTTGCAAAGCTTGCTGTCTTCGACAGGCAGTCGTAACAGTTATATAGCAGCATGTCGGAATCTTCAGATGAAGAGCCAACGCTTGCACAGCTGTGTGGCAACCAGAGAGCAGCAGAAGTTGCAGCTGAGCAGAACTCCGAAGACAGTGCAATGCCAGACTGGATGGAGACGCATGTGAGTGCTTCCATTGTGCACTACCTATAGGCCTTGATAAAGCTGCGTCAGCACTGTGTGCGGCTGTCCTTATTGCTGCCTCCCATTGCGTCATGCTGTGCATGTCGCTTAGTCACTGTCTGCCTTCGCTGTGATGGCACCCAGCGGCGAAGCAGCAATGCACTATGTCACAAACATTCCTGCTGATGTTGCAGCAGACTCCAACACAACCAGCTATAGGCATCAGCAGTGATCATGAAGGCAGCGACTTGCAAGCGGGGCCCAGCAGAAAAGCAGCAGGTGAGCTGTACACTGCTGGATGCCGTACACTGCGGAAGCAGCGCAACTGTACGATGCAGCACATGTATGAAGGTTTGCATGTCGACCTTGTTGCAAGGCTGTTCAATGCTTTACATGCAAGTGTCACTGGATCTGATACACCATTGTACCTCTTGTCCCGCTTGTTTCAGCAGTGCTCGTGTGACATGTATTTGCTGTGCTTTGCCATATACAGGAGCTGGTACCAGCAGCAAAGCAGCAGCAGCAGCAGCAGCAGCAAGTAGCAAACCAGGCAGCAGCAGTCAACACGCAGCAGCAGCTACGCCAAATGGCCAGGCTGCTGGCAAAGCAGGGAGCTCAGCAGCAGCAGCAGCAGGAGGCATCGCAGCTGCAGCTGCAATAGACAGATCAGAGCTGCAGCTGATACTTCCAGAGAAGCTGATACGACACAAGGTGGGCAGCGCGCACATCCAGCACTACTTGTATCTTATGCATTGCACCTGTAGCCTGCAACTTTCAGCTTCACGTGGTGATACAAGTTGTGTCTATGGTGATTCGCATGCTGTTGTCAGCAGTACTCCTCTGCAAATGTCGCAGCGGCAGCATAGCCTGGCAGCGGTTGGCTGGCAGTTACATAAAGCCAAGTTTTGCTTACATCACAGGAACGCCTGTTGTATGCTGTGCAGGTGTTAATAGAGCTAGAGCCAGCACCCCACCAGGCCACCGAGCTGTCTGGGGATGCTGGTGCAGTGGGGCGGCTGGTTGCAAGCAGCAGCACAGGTGAGGCCTACCCCCCACGTACAGCTCGCGCAGTGTGTTGATACCTGCTGTTGCAGGGTTGGTGTTGGGTGCAGTAGGAGGGATGGTGGATAGCAGCAGCACAGGTGAGGCATGGTACACACATTCAGCTTGCGCAGTGTGTTGATACCTGCTGTTGCAGGGTGTTGGGTGCAGAAGGAGAACTGGTTGCCAGCAGCAGCACAGGTGAGGCATGGCACCCATGTACAGCTTGTGCAGTGTGTTGATACCTGCAGGGTGAGTGTTGGGTGCAGTGGGGCGGCTGGTTGCCAGCAGCAGCACAGGTGAGGCATGGCACCCACAAACAATCTGCGCAGTGCGTTGATACCTGCTGTTGCAGGGTGGGTGTTGAGTGCAGTAGGAGAACTGGTTGCCAGCAGCAGCACATGCGCGGCACGGCACCCACATACAGCTTGCGCAGTGTGTTGATACCTGCTCTGTTGCAGGGTGGGTGTTCTGTGCAGTAGGAGAGCTGGTGAACAGCAGCAGCACAGGCGATGCATGCCAATCAAACACATGCGGTGTGGCAGGGTGTGTGGTGGGTGCAGTGGGCGACTGTGGCCAGCAGCAGCGCAGGTGGGGCGCTGTGCGTGTGCTCAGTTTCGTATTGTGCAATAGGTGCTGGCCGTACAGAACGTGCATGCCGACGTTGGCTCGTGTTCATGGGCAATATGCGGCGCTTGTGTGCAGCGGCGGCGGCAAGTGTGTTGCATTCAGCAGTAGTAGATAGGGAAAGTTTGCGCACCCGGAACAACATGTCCTCCCCTCCCCACTTGTTACTACGTTGCTGCTGTGCTTGTTGTGCAGCTGAGGATGGGCAGTTCAAGCTGGACCTCAAGGGCGTCATATACCAGGCGACAGTGCTGCCGCTTGCTGGCACAGCCATGGTGGTCAACATAGGACCCAATGAAGCCAAGGCAAGTGCTGGCTGCTGCACAAGCTGTGCGGTGCTGCCACAATAGCCCGCACTACCACAGCATGACAGCATCTGCACATGTCCATGGTACATGAAGCAGTGCAGCTGCATACCTGAGCAGGCACTTCTGTTGTGTGCGGTGCTGCCTCCCTTCCGCATGGTCGCAGAGTTTTTTCATTGTCAGCAGGTTGCAGCCAGTGTTTACACAATCACTTGCTGCTGGCAGTGCAGTTCTTGCCTGGTGCGTAGTGGTCTGGCGCAGTACAGTTAACTGTCTCCCTGCCAATACTGAGCCGACACCTGATTGCTGCAGCGCACCACATCTCACTTCACAAATGCTGGACAGCTTCTTCCAGCTGCACTGCAGCTTGTGTGAGTACCAGGGAGAGTCATACACTCGCAGGGTGCTCTGCATAATGTGTAAGCAGGGAACAAACTTTTTGTGTTGCGCTGCAGGTTGAGTCTGTGCTGAACGACTTTGTGCGGCTGCGAGAGGAGTGCAGCTATCATGACAGCGGCACTGCACTGGAGGGCGGCTACGGCATGGCAGAGCTCATGGCTGATGATGAGGACGTGTACCAGCTAGGTGAGTGATAGGGTTTGGGGTCCAGGGTAACTGCGTTGTGCACGGCATGCACGCTGAAGCCTGCCGGCACCGGTGCATACAGGTGCAACTGTGGTGCAGATATTGCGCTGCCCTGAGCTCCTGGCTGGTGATGCGGGCGTGTACTAGCTAGGCAGGGTTTACTCTGAATGTGCGGATATGCATGGCTCTATCACTTTCAGGGCAAGACGGCACTGTGTTTGTGCTGCTGGGTTGGGACGCGGGGCAGCAAGTAGGCTGCAGGAGCGGCTGTGTTTTCAAGCCCAATGCAGTAGCATGCCCAATAAGCAAATATGCGCTCTGGCTGCTGGCTCTTGCTTGTCGATGATTGAAAGGGCTGCCACTGCCTGTTTTGCACAGGAGAAAACGGCAAGGAAGGTGACAAAGCAGCAGGCAAGAAGGCAGCCGCAAAGCGGGGCGGCAAAGCAGGCGGCAGCAAAGCAGCAGCCAGCAGCAGAGCACTCAAACCAGCCAAAGCTGGTGTCAAGAAGAAGACAGCCAAGCCCAAATCAGCAGGTAAGGGCGGCAAAGCGGCTGGTGGCAGCACAGCGCGGTCAACGCCTAAGAAAGCAGCCAGCAAGCCCAAGTCCGCAGCGAAGCCCAAGGCGGCCCCAAAGGCAAAGCCCGCTTCTGCAGCTAAGACGCAGAAGAAAAAGAAGAAGCAAGACAGTGATGATGAGGATGATTGGGATGACTCTG
This sequence comes from Tetradesmus lagerheimii, assembly GCA_902809745.2. Lineage (NCBI taxonomy): Eukaryota > Viridiplantae > Chlorophyta > Chlorophyceae > Sphaeropleales > Scenedesmaceae > Tetradesmus > Tetradesmus lagerheimii. Next base: position 64,619 of record CADDIJ020000202.1, read on the forward strand.
ACTACTCAAGCTGAGTGTGGTTCCATCCTGCTTGTGTATTGTATTATGTGCTGCAGAACCAACCAGCATCCTGCATGGTTGACAGCACCAGCATCCTGCATGGTTGCAGCCTGCTAGAGGATGGGTTTTGTTGCGCTCTAGACAGCAAGGTGGCTGTGAAACGAATAATTCAATTAAATTGGTTGAAACATGCATGCACAGCCATTGTTCGGGTCTCTGATAGCGATTCACACTGCTGAGCGGAAGGTGCCTTGTTGTCTGGTCTTTGTGTGTGCATCAGTTTTGAACTTTCATGTGCATATGCTGTTGCTGCGCATGCTCTGGCTGCTCAGCACAACATGGGTAAGCCCTGTTGACGTGTTCAGCTGTGATGATTGCGTGCGGCTGGGCCTCCTTCCACAACTGCAAGCAGCTGCGTGCTGGATCATCCAGGATGCAGTGTGTACACCAGCCCGATCAGAGTTGAGGATGGTCAAGGGCATATGCGTTAGCCACGTGGAAGATATAACTTTTTTACAGCGCAACATCAATACGTTTCGTCAGCACAAGCCCTGGGTGCCATCGCAAGGGCGCAGCGTCACGCAAACCCAGTCAAACTTTATGACATGACTCAAACGGGAGGACACATGCTCGCAGCAGACACCACGTCGATCCATTGATCTCTGATTAGCATATTAGTAGGCGTAGGCGGTTTGGCTGCGATCACATCCCATCAGCACAACCCTATAAGCTTCGGTCACAAGCCTTCCGCGCTCTGCATCACATTGTTTCACTGTTGAACGTTTGAACTGGCACTGATTGATTCTTGTAGCAGCCAGTTATGCCTCAGCATTGACGCACTTGGAACAGCAGAGGCCTGAGCGATGGCTGAAGGCCATGCAGCACAATCAGGGAAAGATACCCGCTGTGACTGGATTCAGGAGCGGGTGTGCTCATCGCTGAAAGTTAGAGAGGAGCAGTTCCAGAAGCTGCTACAAGGAGAGGCCAAGTGGGTGCAGCACTGCCACTGCACACCACACCAGGTATCAGCTCTGAACATATCCTCATCATTGCTTCTGTATCGTCCTGCAGGGCATCATTTGCCAACTTCTTGGAGGATGCAGACACCAAGCGGCTGCTTGTGTTTCTGGACGGCAAGGACTTGGGAGTGGTGAGTGCGCAAGCTCCTCTTGGCATGCTGTTCAAGCAGAGGGCCAGGTTGTGCATGCATGCCTTGCTTGCAGCACACCATCGGACATGTGCAGCTGCCCTAATTCACGACACTGATCGCAATGAAGCAGAACGGCTGCCAGATGGTGGTTGCATGCAGCATGTCCGGTCACCAAGCTTGCGTGGTGCCTTGCAGGCAATCAAGCCCCCATCGAAATTCAAGCGGAAGACAGTTTATTTTGTCAAAACCGCTGCTGCAAAGCTGGACAACGACAGTATCAAGAAGCTGGTGAGCAAGCGGAGTGTGCTGCCCTGTTCCTGCAAGTCTATTGCAGTATGTGTGCTGCTCTGGTGCACGGCATGGTAGGCAAGTAGAGCAGTTGTTGACATACACGCTGTCACCTTGCACGCACAGGTTGCACATGGAGAGCTGACAGAGGCGCCGCTTGAGACGCTTTCAGCAGTAGCGCAGCACGTGTTCCTGCCGCTGCTGACAACCGGCAGCAACCAGGAGGGCTGGCCAGATGTTGTGGCAAAGGAGGTTTCAGAGAACCTGCACAGATTTGTGGCCAATGGTGAGCAAAACAACCAGAATAGCAGTTGCAGCAGCAGAAGCAGGTACTATAGGAGATCGGCTTCATACACGCTGTGGCAGGCCTCGCCAAACACTGGCGTGGTGCCTTAGCCACCTGACGGTTACTGTGTTACGGTGCTTGGCAAGTGTATAACCATTTGGCTGTGGCGGGCCGGAACACGCCCATTTGCATGCTTCGCTGCATCATCTCTGCTTTGCAGTTGGCTGCATGCTGAGCACAATTGCTTGCTTCTTCATGCAGTCAATGCCACACTGGGGCAGCTCAAGGGCCAGACGCTGCTGCCGCTACCAGCAGCAGACACACAGCAGCAGGATCAGGCAGCAAAAGACAAGGCGAAGATTCACATTCTGGAAAGCGCAGTGATGACCTGGACAAAGCAGATAAAGAGCGTGCTCAAAGCAGACCCAGACGCAGCCTTGAAGGTGAGAACGCAGCTCAACAGGGTCTCCCCAGCACCGCAACTGTGCTGCTGCAGCTGAACTGGCTTGCAGGACGTACTGTACTGCAGGCCACCAGCGGTCAGCTGCAATTGCTGCTCGTTTGCTTCTTCATAGTCCGCCGTGCATGAAGTGGGCTGCCTGACAGAAAGCTTTGCCTTGATATGCAGGGCAGTGGTGTGTACCCTGGGCCGCTGACAGAGCTGGACTTCTGGGTGGAGCGCGCTGGAAACCTCAACTCAGTCCATGAGCAGCTGTGTGGGGAGAAGATTCAGAAGGTTGTCAAGGTGCTACAGCTGGCCAACAGCACTTACCACCCAGCGTTTGAGCGGCTGTTCCAGGTGGGTATCCAGCAGCTGCTGTTGACGCATAGGGCTTGGCGCTGTGCCGCAGTATGGCGAGCTTGCAGGATTGGACTTTGCAGGAGTGCGGCATGCGCATGTTTGCATGCAGGAGCGTGAACTAGCACTTGCTCTCCATAGCACCATAATCTGAAGCGTACTCGTGCTGCCATTTTGTGGATTGTGCTTGCAGGATGTTGAGGCAGCACGGCAGGAGGCCAGTGAGAATGCCAAATTCCTCAAGCCGCTGCGGCGCTTCCTGGAAAAGGTCAACACCATGGACGACTTTGTGGCGCTAGCAGATCAGTTCAAGCCGCTGCTGCATGTGATGCTGCTGATCTGGAAGCACAGCAGCAGCTACAGCAGCAGTGCACGCTTTGCCACGCTGCTGCGCGAGGTCTGCAATGACTTAATCATGCAGGTAGTTGGCCTGCTTGCCGTTGGCGCAGCACCGCAGATCAGCAGCAATTGCAGCGGAAACAGCCATACAGCAGCGGCAGCAGTGCTTCTGTTGGGCAGCAACAAGCAGCGTGATTTGTGGCGCCCGTTTCTTGCTGTTGCAATCGCTGCTTGGCACATGTATGGCAGCATTTTAAATGCAGTGCATGCTGACTTGGCGTATGTTTGCTGTGCTACTGCACAGGCCTGCAAGTATGTGCCTGGTGCGGAGCTGCTGCAAATGGACCCCAATGAGGCATGCGACAAGCTGCGAACAGCGCTGAAGGTGCTAGGCAGCTTCAAGTCGCACTACTTTGCCTACAAGGCAGTCAGCGCAACAGAGTGCCCTGGCAGCCCCTGGCGATTCCAGAACAGCATCATCTTCGGACGGCTGGACACTTTCCTGGAGCGCTGTGCAGACATGATGGAGCTGCAGAGCACGTGCCTGCAGGTAGACGCCTCACGCCAGGCTTGCTTGTCGGAGTTCCTAGCATTGGCAGCCTATGGCAAGACAGCAAGCGCGGCACCAGGCAGCGCCAGCTAGCTAAAATGCATGTACCTGCAGCACGGCAGTGTCCTGCACACATATCATCTGCAGCAGTGCAGGGCACTCGTTCATGTATCAGCAGCATGTACAACAGCAACAGTCCCTTTCATACTTTTCGTTTATCCCTGCCCTCTACTGCTGGCTGCTGTGGCATGGGGTGCTGACGTGTGCATGCCTGTCGCTTGTGTGCAGTTTGGGCGGCTGGAGCGCGTGGAGGTTGGTGGCACAAAGGGCAAGTCGCTCACTAGTGCCATCAAGCAGGTGCACACGGACTTCCTGGCAGCGCATGAGAAGTTCCAGCAGGTGCGTATGGCAGGAAATAACAGCATGCTTTTGCAGCTAGCCCAGCACATGTCCCAACTGGAAGCACCTGGCACGACTGCAGCTGCAGTTGCTGTCCTGGCAAGAATGTTGTTCCAGCAATGCAAAGATGTGCAGCTTTGCCATCTGTTTGTGAGTCTGGGGCTGCTTGCCATCCATGTTTCACGTGCTGTGCTTGTCCGCTGCACGTGCAGGTGGCTCACGACGTAATGGATGTTGATGCGCCTGGCTTTGAGGCGGACTTCTCAACATTCAGGGACGTTATCAGGGAGCTGGAGCGGCGGCTGGGAGCGCTCATCGTGCAGGTGCGCATATCAAAGATCTGCTGCATTGTTGATGCACACTGAAGCCTGTAGTGCTTCATTGAGGTAACAGCTACCCAGCATTCGCTCACGACATCTGCCGAGCAGTGTTTGGCGTGCCTGCAACAGCCCATTCGCACGCCTTCTTGATCCCTTGCTGGCTGCTCCTCCTACTGCAGGCGTTTGATGACTGCACTACGCTCAGCAGCACCTTCAAGCTGCTAGAGAGCTTTGAGGGGCTGCTGGAGCGTGACGCAATCGCAGCAGAGCTTGCAAAGAAGCACAAGGACATGGTGGCAGCATTTGCTAGCGACGTCAAGGAGGTGCATGAGCTGTTCCTGGCCAACAGGGCCTTCCCTGTGCTCAGCAAGAACAGCCCGCCACACTCAGGTGTGACTGGGTGTAGTTACCAGCAGCTGAATTGCACGACTGCCCCTGCACCAGCATGCACATGAGGCAGACAGCAATTGACCAGCCTAAGTAGCACTACAAACCTGCTTCTGCCACTGACGCCTGCACTATCACTACAGTGCATCAAGCCAGCCTATGAGCGTCCCACTGAGCGGCTGCTGCTATGCGGGTCATATGCTGATGCAGGTGCTGTGTCTTGGGTGCGCGGCCTGATGGAGCGCCTGCAAGAGCCCATGGGCAAGCTGCAGTCCATGGAGGCAGTGCTGGAGCTGCCGTCTTTCAAAGCAGCACAGCACAGCTATGAGAGCTTGATGGCAGACATGCAGCAGTATGAGCAGGCGCTGGTAGCAGACTGGTGTGGCCAGGTGAGCACTGCTTGCGGACATTATTATGTCCCTGGATTGTGAGCGAAGCAGTTCTTGGCACAGCATCAATGGCGTAAGTGCAGGACTGCATTTGGCAGTAAGTGTAGCACTCTCTGCTTCAAGCAAGAGCGTGCGGCTGTTGCTGCCTGCAGGTTGCCTCAACAAGCGATGAGAAGCTCAACCAGCCGCTGCTGCAATTCCACGAGGAGTCAACAGCAGACATGCCGCTGCTGGCAGTCAACTTTGACCCAGCTCTTGTGCGCCTGCTGCGGGAGACACGCTACTTCCTGCTGCTGCGCATCGAGGTGATATTCAGCTCCAGCACATAGCAATGTAGGGGGTGGCATGCTGCTGGAGGTTTCCAGTGCAGCATACTTTACTGCTTGCTCTCTTGTCCGTTGGTGTGTCTGCCTAATGACATCTGCGGCAAAAGCGCTTGAGACAACAGCATGCCATGCTGACTCTGGTTGTCTGTACACAAACATACAAGTGCCCTCTCATCCCACCGCCTGCAGGTGCCGGAGAGTGCAGCTGCTATCTTCCAGCATGCAGACAGGTTCAGGCAGCAGATTGGCAGCTTGGACCTGATGGTCAGCTTGTACAACAAGCTGCAGCGCACAACGCTGCCTGTGCAGCGGCCGCTGGTGTCTGCAAAGCTGGACGCTGCAGGTACGGGTGGCGCCAGCATGTATGCAGTGTAGCTTCTGCCTGTTTACAAGCTTTTGTGTGGTTGTCAGTCTGCCTGCACACCCCGTACTGCGGCGTGTACATGGTTATCCCACAGCCTGTTGAGTTATTATGGTATCGCTGCTGCATGTGTTGTGCCACTTGCAGAGGCTGCGCTGCAGCGGGGCCTGCAGGAGCTGGTTTGGCGCAGCGATGGCATTGATGCTTACATCAAGGACACCCTAGAGCTAGTGCGGGACCTGGATGGTGTGCTGGCCACAATCAAGGACAATGTAGCTAAGACAGTAGAAATTCTGCACGGCTTTGAGCGCAACCTCATGTTTGACCGCAAGGTGAGTTGACAGTTGTGGATGTGGGCGCCTGTTGCTCTGACTGCCACTGGTTGGAAGCGTAGAGCAGCAGCGCGTACACTTGTACCATCACCTGGAAGCAGCATGCATCGCTGATGCACCTGAACCACCTCAACACCAGCGCACACCTATCAATGTACTGTAAAACATTGCACAGGTTGCTGAACCTCCTTGTGGCACCTGTGTACCTCTGACTTGACCTGTGCTGTGTGTGCATTCTGCCATTGCAGGACGGCAAAATCTACACCTTTGAGGAGCTGTCAGACAGCAGCGCAGTGCTCATCTCACAGCGGCACGCAGAGATGCGCGATGCTGGCAAGGAGATTGGCAAGCTGCTGTCCAGCAGCAACAGGGTCCTCAAGGTGCACCAATGGTGCTGACTGATACTGCGGGTACCAGCAGTACCAGCAGTTGTTCAAACGTATTCAGTGCGCAGCAGCGGTTGCATCATCTGGTCCTGGCATCCTTGAGGTGATCACTTACTAGCAGCCAACTCAAACGTCGTGTTTGCTGCCTGCAGGTCAGCAGGGCGTCCACATGCTGGAAGGTGTACGTTGACTATGTGTCAGACATCGTCATCGAGGGCTTCGGTTCAGCTATCACGGCCAGCACGCATTACCTGCTGCAGCAGCTGGATGCAGAGGCGCTGGCTAGGTGAGCCGCAGTCTCCTGCCTGCTTCCTGCAAGGCAGTGCAGAATTTGTTGCTTCTGGGCTGTTCCCTGCATGCCACTGCAGAGTCTGGGGCTGCTGACAGCGCTGAGTGATGTGATTCACATGTGAACTAAAGGTGGCACCTGCTGCTGTCCCTCTGCAGGAATGGCACTGCGCCGCTGCTGGAGGTGGAGCTGGAGCTGGTGACACCAGACATGGTGTGGAAGCCGGAGCTGGCTGGCTCGCAGAAGGGCAGCTTGCAGGCACTGGTGCAGCACTGGCTGATGTCATTCCTGGAGGTGCGGCTGAGCTGCTAGCGTTCTTGTTTAGCAGCGTTATAGTGCTGGTAACGCAGAGGAGCTCTCCTACATCCTCCTGAACCGCGATGCATGCATGTGCTTGCACTTTTGGGACGTTGGATGAGTCGCAATGTGGCATTCTGGCTGAAGCGTGTGCTACCTGCTGCACGATTTTCCAGGTTGGCGGCTTGATCAAGCGCCTGGACACTGGCGAGGGCAGCTATGCCAAGGAGCTGGAAGAGGACTACGACGTGGCAGAGCAGCTGGACCAGGTGGGCAGATGCACAGTGTGCAGACGCAGTGACATGTGATGCATCTGCACAGTGTCCTGCAATGCTGCCCGGCATACATGCACACCTGATGCGTAGTAGCAGCATGGTGCGCCAGGACCCTACACAGATCATGCTGCTACTGGCTGTTGCCAATACGTGCACATCAACTGTGGCGCTGTGCAATGCTGCCTGCCTGATCCTAGCTGACGCATGCAACGCCTGCAAACTTTGTAATAACAATTGTTGTTATCTGCTGCAGGTGCTGAGCATCACGCTTTCAAGCATCCAGACCTGTGAGGATTTCAAGGGGCAGTTCATGAAGTACGACTACCTCTGGAAGCAGGACCTGAACCAAGCGCTGCAGGAAAGGATGGACTGTCAGTGCTGTTGATGCCCTTGCACATAAGCATGTGCAGCAGCATCCAGCATGCCGCGGCGCGCTGTACAGCAAATGCATGTGTGTCTGCCGCAACGTGCGGTACACTTGTACCGTCGTGTTCCGACATTATGCAATTGCTGCTGCCCCTGCTGCCACCAGGGCTTCTTGGAGGCTGAGGGCACCAAGAACGCAGATGGCACTAGGGATGACCCACCCCTGGCAAAGTTTGAGGAGCAGATCCAGAAGTACAAGTGAGTGATACCTCTGCATCAATGTCATGCTGTGCTTGCATGCTGGTAGACTGTTATGTTGATGCTTGGTGTTCAATGCTAAGCCCATCGCAGCTGCATGCCAGGATGAACTGTGCCGTTGTGTGTATTATATGCTCACCGCCTGTTACTGTGCTGTCTGCAGGGCTGTTGGGCAAGAGATTGCCAGCCTGCCCGGCAGTGCTGTTGTTGGCTTCATCAAGGTCAGCGCCAAGCCCTTGAAGAACAGCTTGTCCACATGGGCTTCCAAGTGGTCCTACCTGTTCACGCACTACCTGCAGGTGCGCTGCTGTGGCTATGGGTTGGCTACAGATGCAATGCTCTGTTTTCTCCGCTGTTTCAACATTGAGGCAGGTGGGTTGGCCACAAGCACCCCCCCTGCTGCCAGTACGTCACATATATACTCACCATCAGCTCCCTTTGTGTGTTGCTGCTGCTTGCAGGACAAGGTGGTCAGCAGCATCAGTGAGCTGTACAGCTTCATGGATGCCTCTGATGCAACGCTGGCACGCAAGGTGCTGGGCGAGGGCGCCAGCGATCAGCAAGCAGATGAGGCGGGCACCGCTGAGCATGGAGAGCATGCAGAGGGCGATGCAGGTGAGACAGTAGCATGAGCTGCTACACACTGGGTGCATGTACTTGTACGGTTACGTCTGCTTGCAAGCAGATGTGACCAAAACGTGTGCAAATGACTGGGTGAGGATTTGCTCATGTAACACTGGATAACTGCAAAAAGCTGGGATAGAGGTGGCATGATGTTTTGTTGACGGTCAGCAACTGACAATCAAGCAATCCTCGTTGCTTCCCTTGACTCTGCAGATGCATCCAACCCAGAGCACAAGGCACAGCAGGCAGAGGAGTACCGCCGCGCCCTGTACGACATGCTGTCCTGCATGTGCGACGTGCGCAAGCGCTCCGACCGCACAGACGCCATGTTTGAGCATCTGGAGGACAGCGCCACGCTGCTGCAGGCAGTGGGTATCCAGCTGGGTGATGGTGTGCTGAAGCAGCTGGAGAATGCAGAGTTCAAGTGGAAGGGGCTGAAGAAAAAGATGCTCAACCGGCGTGAGCAGCTGGCAGCACTGCAGCAGGCTGAGGCACTGGAGATCAGGCGCAAGAGCGATGCGTTTGCGGAGCGTGTGGATGACTACCGCAAGTGAGTTGCCTGTAGCTGGATATGCTTGGTGTTGTACAGGTTGCACAGGTATAAACTGTGTGTAACTGCTTTACTGTCTGTTGTCAAGGTTTAGAGTATGCCCCGGGTGTCCCATGATTGACCCAATTGTGTTTTCCTACTATATGCCCTGTCAAACTTGTTATGTCGTCTTCAATCACTGCAGGTTCTTCCTCAAGCGTGCTCCCTTCTCTGTGTCAGGCGGCGAGCTAAAGCTTGAGGCAGTGCGGCCAGCGTACGCAGTGCTTGATGCATTCCACCACGGCAGCGTGGATGCCTACTCGAGCGTGACAGCCATCATTGAGGAGTCACGGCAGCTGCAGGAGCTGCAGGACCTGTTTGAGCTGTATGTCAGCGACTACCTGATGCTGCAGCGCTGCAGCGAGGAGCTGCTGTACCTCAAGAGCCTCTGGGACATGGTGAGCGCTGCTGGGTTGGTGGAGTGTCTGCGGTGCAAAGGGCCAGCAAGGATTGGGCATATACAGCATCTGTTCCAGCTGCAAGTGCTGCTGCTGCTTGCATGCATGTTCCACACCTGAAAGGTTTGGGTTGCAATGAGCTCATTGCTGGTGAAGCCGCACACCAAGTAACACAGCGTGCCGCGACCCTCATCAGTCACTGCAAGAAAACCAGCGCTGCTAACCACCAATATTGCTTCCATGTTTGCAGGTTGGTGCGGTGATGTACAAGTTTGCTGACTGGAACAAGACGCCTTGGGCCAAGATTGATGTGGACATGCTGGTGGAGGAGACGAAGAAGCTGACCAAGGACGTCAAGACCCTCAACAAGGTGGTAAGCCACACATCCACCTAATATTGCTGATTGTCATGACCTGATTGCCATATCCAACTGGTTTACTGCTCTGCATTCACTGTGCTGAGTTCACTCTGCTTGCTGGCTGACCAGTGGATCTGCAGCAGCGGAGGGCATCATGCTATGCATGCTTTACCGTGTTGCCCCATATGCACTCGTTTCACTCCGTCTGCACACGCTGTTGATTGACCTGCTGTTTGTTTGGTTTCCTGCAGGTGCGCAACTATGAGGTGTACCGCCTGCTAGAGGAGTCACTGAAGGCCATGCTGACCAGCTTGCCGCTGGTACAGGTGCGTCCAAACGTCAGCATAATCCGCGCATGACTGGTATGTGCTGCTGTTCAGCAGACACATCAACCTGCAGCAGCTGAGATGCACCGCCTGTTCATTGCGACATGCTGGTGTTGAGCTGAAGTGCCAAACTGCCGCTGCACTGTGCCTTCAAAGCTGCTACTGTGCTGCTAGCGTGGGCCACATGTTGCCTTGTTTCATTGCAGGACCTGCACCACCCAGCCATGCGCGACCGCCACTGGAAGATGCTTATGCAGACAACAGGCAAGCATTTCACAATGGATGAGAAGTTCTGCCTGGGAGACCTGCTGGCACTGGAGCTGCACAACTACGTGGACGCGTGCAGGTGCGCTGCTGCTGTGACAGACTGCTGCGGTGGCTGCAGCGTCCAGCTCTAGAGATCTCAGCATGCACACCTGCACATCCATGTTTACCTGCAGATCTCGTGCCGTGTATTGAAGTGCTGCATGGTAATCTGGCTGCCAGTGTCCCCTTGCAGCTGCTGCACAGCCCCATTTCATGCCCAATGCGCCTGTTGTCAAAATTGAAACGGCTGCTGTCTTGACTGCTTCTGCCGTTGCAGTGAGATTGTGGACCGCGCCCAGAAGGAGCTCAACATTGAGAAGCAGATCAAGAAGATTGAGGACACCTGGTCTGTGCTGGCGCTGCTTTTCACGCCACTGGCAGACAGTGACATCATGTGCCTACAGGTATGACAGCACAACCCAAATTTAATGTCTGCTTGCTGCCTGGTCGCAATCTACCTTGTTCAAACCTGTCGCTGGCTGCCGTTTGCTGCGTTTTAAGGTGTTTTGCCTGGTTGTGCTGCATTTTTGCCGTGGTTTGCAGGTGGAGGATGCAATCACAGAGGCACTGGAAAATGACAACCTGCAGCTACAGAACATGAGCGGGCAGAAGTATGTGCAGCTGAACACCATGTTCCTGGACGCGGTGGCCAACTGGCAGAAGAAGCTGGGCACAGTGGACAGCGTGCTGGCCACGTGGACAGACGTGCAGAAGAAATGGCAGGCGCTGGAGAGCATCTTTGTGGGCAGCGCAGACATCAGGGTGCAGCTGCCGGATGACAGCAAGCGCTTTGACGTCATCAACGCAGACTACCAGGTACGGGACGCTGGGTTATAGCGCCGTGCTTGCACACGCACCTGCTTGATGCCTACATTCCAGGCGCTGCACCTGGGCCTGACCGGAGTGGCTTGCAGCGCTATGCATATGGACGTGAGGTGCCCTGCTGAGCTGCTGCGTGCCGCTGCTGTGTCCTGCAGGACCTCATGCGCAATGCGTGTGACGTCACCAACGTGGTGGAGGCCTGCAACATGGACGGCCGCCAGGAGCGCCTGGAGAACATGCTTGCGCAGCTGGAGCAGTGCGAGAAGGCGCTGCAGGTGAGCGAAGCAGTCTCGCGCTGTCAGCAACTGTACGCTCATGTTGTCCCTGCCTAATCTCTCTGCCTTGCCTGGTTCCAAAGCGGAAGGTGCTTTGCGAGGTATAAAGCTGATGCCTGTGCACACGTGGTGTCCTCTCTGCCTTGCAGGACTACCTGGAGACGAAGCGCATTGCATTCCCTCGCTTCTACTTTGTGGCACCAGCTGACCTGCTGGACATCCTGTCCAAGGGCAGCAACCCGCAGCTCATCCTGCGGCACCTCAGCAAGTGCTTCGACAACGTGCACAACCTGTCATTCAGGAAAGATGACCGTGGAGAGCCAACAAAGGTGGGTGTGCGCAGAGGAACTGCTCTCTCTCTATCGATCGAGCCCGACTCCAGAACATTGATATGACTTGCACAATCGGCATATCCGTAGCTCACACATTGGCCACCAATGTATGACGCTACTGCTGAGCACTTGCACCGCCTTGCTGATGTGTTTGCAGGCTGCCACTGGCATGTACAGCGGTGAGGGCGAATACGTGGAGTTCGCCTCTGAGTGCGCCTGCGAGGGTCCTGTGGAGACGTGGCTGCAGAGCGTGGTGGACAGCATGAAGGCTGCTATCCAGGCAGAGTTCAAGAAGTGAGCTGCTGCCACAGGCTTGCAGGCGTAGTACCTTAGCAGCAGCATGCAGGGGGTTCATCATTGCGCCCATGTGTTTTATCCCCCGCACTGTAGTTAGCCATCATGAATTGAATGTCGCAGATGTGCTGCTGGTCGTGCAGTTTCCACGCTTCCATGCGCATGAAAACAGTGACTACAGCCGATCTTCGAAGACAACCACCGCACTACTCATCTTGCTGCTGCATGTTTGACTCACCCACAGGGCCATCCCCATGTACGATGAGCTGCCTCGCACCAGCTGGATCTTCAAGTACAGCGCGCAGAACACCGTGGTGGTCAGCCGCACCTTCTTCACGCAGGAGGTGAACGAGGCCTTTGATGAGCTGGAGGAGGGCAATGAGGAGGCACTCAAGACGGAGTATGAGCGCCAGGTATGTTGATGCGGCTACTTTCTGCTACCTAGCCAGGGAATGACGTGTGTACGGCCCGGGTGAAGGCATGGCAGTGACAGCAGCAGCTGGCGCGGAAGAAGAAGAAGAGGGGTGACAGCAGCAGCTGGCGCGAAGCAGCGGGCTGGCGGCGGCTGGCGGCAGCAATGAGTGGTGCCTGGAAAATGTTGGTACGAGCAACCATGATGTAGTCGATTACCACGTGTGCCTCACACGCACAAGGTCCCCAGTCCGATCCTGGGTGGTTGCAATGGCAATAGGCAGTCAGTTGCACTGTTTTAGTATCTTCCTGCTACATCAGGCACATATGCACATGCTGCAGCATGTGCAGGCAGACTCTATGCTGGGCAGCAACATGGCATACAGCAACCTTCAAAGAGGGGAGTATGTGACAAACAGCTGCACAGCCTGCTGCACACAATACCCCAACCGAACATCCTCCAAGCAATATGCAGCTGCAGTTTTATTCTTACCTTACCCGCATGTGTTTGCTTACTGCAGGTCAACCAGCTGTCAGGCCTCATCGAGCTGATCAACGGCGACTTGAGCAAGCTGGACCGCAAGAAGCTCATCACGCTGTGCACCATAGATGTGCACGCGCGTGACGTGGTGCAGCGCCTCATTGACGAGCGTGTGGAGAGTGCCACATGCTTCCAGTGGCAGAGCCAGATGCGCTACATGGTCAGCGAGAAGACCAAGCTGTGCCAGGTGAGCTGGCAGGGTAGAGGGTTCATGGGTTCATTTGTTGCGTGCTAACTGGAGCTGCTGCACACCCAGCAAACAGGCATGCAGAATGAACGCTGTAGCCCCAGCATTGTGGCCACTGTGCATGGCGCGGACGTATGATGCTTGTGCACCCTGTAAGAAAGCATGGCAGCCGTTCTGTGTGTGGCGGCTACCAGGCATGCAGCGGCGGCTGCAGCCATCATTGGCACGCATTGCTGCAGTCCCACCTGTCTGCTTTTGGTGTGATACCTGTTCTTCACACATTGCTTCGCAGGTCAATGTCAGCGATGCAGAGATTGCCTACAACTACGAGTACATTGGCAACTGCGGCAGCCTGTGCATCACGCCACTCACAGACCGCTGCTACATCACGCTCACACAAGCGCAGCGCCTGGTGCTTGGTGGTGCACCAGCAGGTCCAGCAGGTGAGAACACCAGCCAACAGTCCATGCTGCCAGCAGTTCAGGACAGGTCTAGAGCTTGCAATTGCAGCGTGCCATGATCATCAGCACTGCGTACTCCTGCCATGCTGGAGCAGCGCTGGCAGTGTTGCATTGCTGACTAATGCTGTTGCTGTTGCTGCATACCAGGTACCGGCAAGACTGAGACCGTGAAGGATCTGGCACGCGCAGTGGGTGTGCAGTGCTACGTGTTCAACTGCAGTGACCAGATGGACTACAAGGCCATGGGCCAGATCTACAAGGGTCTGGCACAGACGGGCGCCTGGGGCTGCTTTGATGAATTCAACCGCATCCCTGTGGCAGTGCTGTCGGTGTGCAGGTGAGGCGCCTTGATGGCGGCTAGCTTGCATTGGTGCCTTTTTCGTCGATGCAGTGGATGTGGCAGATGCATTTGTGTTCCGTGCATGCAAAAGTAGTCCATTGTTGCTGCTGCTGATTTTAGTATGTTGCTGTATGCTGCCATTCCCTATTTGCCTTCTGCTGCATCCAGCACGCAATACAAGACGGTGCTGGATGCGCTGCGTAGCCGCAAGGAGCGCTTCACGTTTGAGGACGTGGAGATTGGGCTCAAGCCCAGTGTGATGGCCTTCATCACCATGAACCCGGGATACCCCGGCCGTGCAGGTGCGCTGTCTGCGACTGTCCACGACATGCACCAAGCTGTGGTGTGCGTCTGCGGCTGCATGACCCTGAATGCTTAGTGGCTGGCGAGTGTGTTACAATGCTGCAGCTGTGTGCTGCAGCTGCCGCCAGGATAGTGAACCTTTCACCAGGGCGCTCACAGGGTATCATGTGGTGTTGTGCTCAACCGCAGAGCTGCCTGAGTCGCTCAAGGCGCTGTTCCGCCCCGTGTCCATGGTGGTGCCTGATCTGGGGCTCATCTGTGAGATCATGCTCATGGCTGAGGGCTTCCAGATGAGCAAGATCCTGTCACGCAAGTTTGTCATCCTCTACAAGCTGTGCGAGGACCTGCTGAGCAAGAGCAAGCACTACGACTGGAAGCTGCGCGCTATCAAGACCACGCTGTACGTTGCGGGTGGCATGAAGCGTGCTGCACCAGAGCTGACAGAGGACAAGGTGAGGAACAGCCTAGGCGTCACAGGCGATTGGTGTCATCAGTCGATTACTGTGTCTGCTGCTCTCCCCTTTATGCTTGACTGTTGCATTCAACGCAGCAGCAATTTAACACAGTAATTCTGTGCTGTCATATGTTGGCTGCAGGTGCTGCTGCGTGCGCTGCGTGACTTCAACCTGGGCAAGCTGACCAGTGACGACACCTCCATCTTTGTGGGCCTGCTGAACGACCTGTTCCCCAAGACGCTGGAGCTGGTGCCACGCGCTGTGGAGAAGAACTTCGAGTCAAAGGTGGGAAGGGCAGGGTGCAGTCTAGTACTGATGCACATGTGACGATCTTGCTGCCGGCTGACTTTCTTGCCCTGAACACAACCCTGCTTCTGCTATGGTATGGTCGATACTCACTGCCTGACCATACTTGCATGCATGCCACAGCATATGTGCAGTCAGCAGCAGACTCACCGAGAATGTTTAATCCTGCTGCATAGGTCAAGGAGGCTGCAACAGAGCTGGGCTATCAGGCTGACGAGACCTTCTGCCTCAAGATCAGCCAGCTGCGCGAGCTGTTTGTGGTGCGCTGGAGCGTCTTCCTGCTGGGACCAGCCGGCTGCGGCAAAACAGCCATCTGGCGCACGCTGATGAAGGCGCAGAACAACGCTGGGGAGAAGACGGTGAGGCGTGGCTGGGTTGGCTTGCATGCAGGCTGGTGGGCTGCAGGATGGCGGCAGTACAGCTGGTGGACTTTCGTTGATTTGCCTGGGGTAGCTGAGCTGCTTGTCTGCAGCAGTTCGGCTCAGGGAGGGCTGAGTGGCAGCGGCAGCAGTGGCGGCAGCTGGGGGTCGCCAGCAGCTGGCAGTGTGAAGATGAGGCCCTGCACACTTTCTCATCATGAGCAACCATGGTGTAGTTGGTTATCACGTGTGCCTCACACGCACAAGGTCCCCAGTTCCATCCTGGGTGGTTGCATGCATGTTGGATGAAGATGAATGGCCTGGATGTTCATCGTGATAAATCCCAAAGCCTGGACCTGCAGATGAAGGTAGGCCAGCAGCTATGTTGCCAAGCCCGCACTCATCAGCCTCTCACACAGGGGCTGTTTTTCTTGGGTTCAGCCTCTTTTTGAGTGACAGTCAGAGCTGAGCTTTTCGCAGCATCCTTTTTCCAGCTGGTGTCCGCTGCGGCGTAGCCGCTTGAACACACCGTGTAACCCCTCTTCTTCTTCTTCACGCATCAGCAGCCTCTACTGGTGTTTGGTGGCTGCTTCATGCCATGCCGCTGTACTTTGTGGATGCATGTGCCCTTACTCTCTACTGGCTTTCATTGCTGCTGCTACGTCCAGGTGTACAAGCCCATCAACCCCAAGGCAGTCACACGCAATGAGCTGTACGGCTACCTGCACCCCAGCACACGCGAGTGGAAGGAGGGCCTGGTGAGCGTCACGTTCCGCGACATGGCCAACAACAGCACCAACAAGCACCAGTGGATCGTGCTGGATGGTGACATTGATGCAGGTGTGTGACGCATTGATGCAGGTGTGTGACGCAGGTGTGTGACGCATTGATGCAGGTGTGTGACGCATTGATGCAGGTGTGTGACGCATTGATGCAGGTGTGTGACGCATTGATGCAGGTGTGTGACGCATTGATGCAGGTGTGTGACGCATTGATGCAGGTGTGTGACGCATTGATGCAGGTGTGTGATGCGGCAGATACATGCCAGCGTGCTTCTGCAGCAGTTCACTCTCTGAGCATTCCAGCATGAGCGGTGGCTTAGTGTTAGTTGTCATACTCTGTCATACTGAGATGCCTGCAGGGCCATCTGTGTGGGCGGAGGTTTGTTGCGAGATGGCAATATGCTGACGCTGCTGCGGTTGGTTTGCTTGGCCACTGTCCTGTATCACAGAGTGGATTGAGTCCATGAACACTGTCATGGACGACAACAAGATGCTCACGCTGGCCAGCAATGAGCGCATCCCGCTCACACCCAGCATGCGGCTGCTGCTGGAGATCAACCACATGAACCACTGCAGTCCTGCAACTGTGTCGCGTGGTGGTGTGATCTTTGTCAACGTGGATGACGTGGGGTGGAAGCCTGTGGTGGACAGCTGGATTGAAAAGCTGGAGGTAAGCATGTGCTGTTATGCAGCCTAACTGTCATCTTATGCCTCATTGCTTTAGCGATTATGTGGTGCATCCTGCAACTAGTATTTGATGCTTGCACACGCAATGCGGCAACCTTGATCACCATACTTGCTGGCACTGTACAGTGCAATGAATTCACAAGGTTACGGACTCCACACGTATGACTGTTGCTGGTGCTGCGTGTGCAGGCTGTCGAGTACCGGCCGCTGCTGACGACGCTGTTCAGCCGCTACGTGGACCCCTGCCTGGAGCACTGCAGGCGCACCTTCAAGACGGTGGTGCCACTGCCAGCAGTCAACCAGGTGCGTGCTTGGCTATTGCAGCCAGGTACTGGTGTGCAATAGACCCCGTAATCCAAGTACCTACCCATGACCTCTTTATTATGTTTCTAGTCATATTATCATCATGTGGCTTTTGTGCAGTGCAGTGAAGCGTGGTGTGTGCTGCCTCGATGCTGCTGATACCTGCTTACCTGCTTCTGCTGCTGCTGCAGGTGATGACCATCTGCAAGATCCTGGAGGGCATCCTGCCCAAGGAGAGCGTGAGGGGCGCGCCGCCACCAGACAAGAAACTGCTGGAGTACCACTTTGTGTTTGCGTGCGTGTGGGCCTTTGGCGGCTGCATGCTGGTGGACAAGGTGAGCAGCAATGCACCATGGTGCACCATGCTTCCGGTGCGACAAGAGCAGCTAGTTTGTGTGATGCTCATGTGGTACATGCATACGCAGCGCTATCGCTGCAAACTTGCAGGTGGATTGCCGACTAGCAGCGCTGTGTGTTTCCATTGAGTCGCTCACCGCGTCCTGTGTGGTGGCTGTGCGTGTCTGGGCAGGTGACGGACTACCGCACGCAGTTCTCCAAGTGGTGGGTCAGCGAGTGGAAGAACGTGTCCTTCCCTGAGAAGGGCCTGGTGTACGACTACTACGTGGACGAGGGCCAGTGCCTGATGGTTCCCTGGGACGACAAGGTGCCCAAGTTCACATACAGCCTGGACGCTGCTGCTGGTTGTGGCCTGTTTGTGCCGACTGTGGAGATGACGCGCCTCACGTACTTCCTGGACAGCTTGGTCAAGAACAGGTGAGTGCGCAGGACAGGGCCACCAGACATCATGTCTTGCATGAATCTAGCCCTGTATCACTGCCCGTCACGTATGTGTGCCGGCTTTGACGTACTTGTTGAGGCGGTGGGTGCTGTGCTGCCCTGCAGGCACTACGCCATGTTTGTGGGCAACACCGGCACAGGCAAGACCGCCATCATGATGAACAAGCTGCGCAGCATGGACCCTGAGGCCATGGCCTACACCGCCATCAACATGAACTCCTTCAGCGATGCGCCCAGCCTGCAGGTCATGATGGAGCAGCCACTGGAGAAGAAGAGCGGCGTGCGATACGGCCCACCAGGCTCCCGCAGGTGCGTGAAACGTGGGACGCAGGGAAATGCTGCTTTGTAGATGTTTGAGGCACCGTGCATGTGCACTGCTGCCAAGCCTTGGGCCGCAGAACCATAGCAGTCGATCAACCCACATGGTGTTGACAAGTTTGTGCTGTGTGTGTCTTTCTGCAGGCTGGTGTACTTCATTGACGACATGAACATGCCATTCGTGGACAAATACGACACGCAGTCCGCCATTGAGCTGGCACGCCAGCTGGTCGACTACCGCGGCTGGTATGACAAGGTCAAGATCCTGCTCAAGGAGGTCATGAACTGCCAGTACGTGGCATGCATGAACCCCACGGCAGGCAGCTTCAACATCACGCCGCGCATGCAGCGGCACTTTGTGACGTTTGCAGTGCAGATGCCAACGGCAGACATTGTGCGCAGCATCTACTTTGCCATCATGGACGGCCACCTGGGCAGCGGCGGCTTCGACAGTGATGTCGCACGCCTCTCTGGCAAGCTGGTGGACGCAACCATTGAGCTACACCGCCTGGTGAGTTGCGCACAAGCAGCAGCTTGACCGTATCTTGCTTGAACTGGCGTGTGAGACTGGTGCATGGCTCGAGTAGCCAACCGCTGGCAGGGGACATGCCAGGATGTCCACAACTTGCCATCACTCATCATGGATCGTTTGACGCCTACTTCTGTATCAGCTGCAGTGCTGCGTGGGACGGCTTTACTAGGTACTCATAAAGCAATGTCTACGCTGCTGGTGGCTGCAGGTGATGAACAACTTCCTGCCTTCCGCTGTGAAGTTCCACTACCAGTTCAACCTGCGTGAGACGTCAAACATTGTCGGTGGCATGTGCCGCATGACCAAGGAGGTGTACAGGCAACCAGTACAGGTGTGTTTGCGTGTTCAGGCAGCGTCTGTCTCTTCACTGCAGCAGCGTGATTGCATTGTGCAGGGTGCATCTGTAGCAGTTGTAGCAGGAGGGTCGCCATGCTGCACTTGTTACGATGCACTTTGTGCTGTTGATACTAGCAGGGCAAGTTACTGATCAAATTACTGCATCCTGCTGCTGCCACTTCCTCTGCTGCTGCTGCTGCTTCGCAGCCCGCCCGGCTGTGGGTGCACGAGTGTGAGCGCGTGTTCCGTGACCGCATGGTGAACGACACAGACATGGCCAAGTTTGACGAGTTCAGGGCAGCAGTGACCAGGAAGTACTTTGAGGACCTGGGCCTGTCAAGCGTTGAAGAGCGGCCGCTGCTGTTCACCAGCTTCATGCAGGTGCGGCTCTGATCGTTTGATTGCTGAGTCTTTTGTGCTGCAGTTGCACCTGTTCCACGGGTTTTGATGCCCACATGTGAGCTGAATGAGCTCCTGAGGATTGCAGGCAGCTCGGGCTAATGTGCAAGTTTAAAGCACTGACGTTGCGCTGCTGCTATGGCTGTATCCTGGTGCAGGCAAGCGCTGATGACACGCCACTATACACGCTGGTGCCGACATATGAGTCGCTGAAGAAGGCCCTAGAGGACAAGCTGGCAGAGTACAATGAGACAAATGCTGTGATGGACCTGGTGCTCTTCCAGCAGGCCATGGAGCATGTCACACGCATCAGCAGGATCATTGACCTGCCCAGGTAGGTTAAGCGACTCGGCTGACAGCTGCCTGCAACAGCCGCGTGACAAGCAGCCAGCTGTGTGCATGCCGTGGTTGTTCGGTCACAGTGCGAGTGCATAGCCGCAGGGCTGTATGCTTTGCTCCGTACTTCTGCCATGACACAGCTCATGCTGCATCTGCAACACCACAGACTGTAGTTTGGTTGGGAAACAACCGTGCTTCACTTGCCGCAGGGGCAATGCCATGTTGGTGGGAGTTGGTGGCAGCGGCAAGCAGTCCCTGGCACGCCTGGCAGCCCACATCAGTGGCTACGATGTGTTCCAGATTGCGGTCAGCAGCACCTACGGTGTAGCAGACTTCAAGGAGGCACTGCTGTCACTGTACACAAAGGTAAGCAGCGTGGTTGGGTGCATTGCAGCCATGCGGTCTCACGCATACCGCTGGGTTTGTTTCGCCGCTACCCTCGTGTAATTGTGCTGGCATGTGTGGCGCACCGACACATGTCATGCATGCACCATACCTTTGTGTGCATAGCGCATGTTGTGGCTCAACATAACAAGCTCCTGTGTGTACTGCTTGTCAACCTTGCTGCTGCAGGCTGGTGCCAAGGGGCAGCCAGTGGTGTTCCTCATGACAGACAACCAGATCGTGAAGGAGCAATTCCTGGTGTACATCAACGACCTGCTGTCAACCGGCATCGTGTCTGACCTGTTCACGCCAGAGGACAAGGACACCTTCTGCAATGCTGTGCGCAATGAGGTGAAGGCAACTGGGCTGTTGGACACAAACGACAACTGCTGGGACTTCTTCATCAACAAGGTGAGTGGCACCAGGCAGGAGGCTAGTTTAGGTGATTGTTGGTATTACACAGCAGGCCCTGCTGTTCCAGCGCCTGCAGTCATGCCATCCATGCAAATGTAGTCATGGCAGCATGTCCAAGCTGCAGGCACAACCCACAGCATTGTCTGATTTGTAGTGTCGCTCATCACTGCGTGCTTGCAGGTCCGGCGCTACCTGCACGTGGTGCTGTGCTTCAGCCCTGTTGGTGACAAGTTCCGCATCCGCGCCCGTCAGTTCCCAGCGCTGGTCAACTGCACGCAGCTGGACTGGTTCCACGGCTGGCCTGCTGAGGCGCTGCTGAGCGTTGCGACGCGCTTCCTGGCTGATGTGCCTGACGTGAATCAGGAGCTGCGTGTCAGCATGGCTCAATACATGGCACAGGCACACCAGGTGGGCCTTCAGGCTTCCAGCAGCGCATGTGGGGTGCGCCCGTACGTCATGACTTGTTGCATTGCACACCCAAAGTCGCAGTACGTTGCTGTTTGCTTGGCGGCTCTGCCGCCACTTCACTTTTGCAGGTCATGCCGTGTGACAAACTTTCTGGTTGCCGCTGCGTGTTGACTGCAGTCTGTGAGTGAGGCAAGCCAGCAGTACCTGCAGAGCTTCCGCCGCTACAATTACACCACCCCCAAGAGCTACCTGGAGCTCATCGCACTGTACAAGCTGCTGCTGGCGCGCAAGCGTGCCGAGCTGCAGGCGGCCAAGGAGCGCCTGCAGAACGGTGTGGAGAAGATTGCGCAAGCATCTGCACAGGTAGGCGCCACTGGTGCCCGTGACTGCTGTCAATGTTCAGCCTGAAGATCGACAGTGGTGGCTGTTTCTGCAGCTCTGTCCAATGGCATCGTGCCCAGATACAGCGGTGTAGCCCTTCTGACAACCGCCAGCTCTATGCGTCAGAACCAGCACTTATTGTAGGCATGTTGGGTACAGCATTGCTGGCCTTGCAGTTGATGTTGCACGAGACTGCTGCATGTTTGCTGCCTGTACACCTCAGGTTGCTGACCTGCAAGTCGCGCTGCGTGAGGAGCAAATCATCGTCGAGGAGAAGAAGGCGCAAACAGACGAGCTCATCGTCAGCATCGGCAAGGAGAAGGCCGTCGTGGATGAGGCAGTGGAGGCAGGCAGGAAGGATGAGGAGGCAGCCAGCAGGCTGCAGAATGAGGTGCAGGCCTTCCAAGAGGAGTGCACCAAGGATCTGGCTGCAGGTGGGTGTAGATGATCGGCTTGTTGTGGCGTCGCTGACATTATATCAGCTTCATGGCATCGTGTTTAGGCCACTGCACTGCAATGTAATACGACGGAGGCGCCTCCACATGTGCTTTGTGTTTTGGCACATCAAGCTTGCTTGCAGGCAAGTTCTGTGTGCTACTACATGCGTGCTGACTACTTATCTTGCGCCTGATGTGCTCTGCTGTGTCGTGTCTGCAGCTGAGCCCATCATTGCTGAAGCCGAAGCCGCCCTCAACTCGCTTGACAAGGGCTCCTTGGGAGAGCTCAAGTCGTTCGGTTCACCAGCCGCCGAAATCGTCCAAGTGAGTTGGGCAGTGTGGTGGCATATGCAGTCGCAATTGCAAGTTGTTGCCAGCTGGGGACCAGTTAGCACTGGGTTGTCTAGGTGCTGGCAGCTACCACGCCGTTTGTTGGTCTTGATGCCGTTTCAACAAAACTTCCTGCTATGCTGCTGCCGCCCTGTTTCAGGTTGTTGCTGCGTGTATGACTCTGACCGCTGCCGGAGGCAAAATCCCTAAGGATCTCAGCTGGCCAGCTGGAAAGAAGTACATGGGCAACGTGGATGCCTTTTTGAAATCCCTCCTGAACTTTGACAAGGACAACGTACCCGACAATTGTGTGGATGCCTGTGAAAAGGAGTACATCTCCAACCCTAACTTCAATGCCGACTACATCAGGAGCAAGTCCAGTGCTGCTGCTGGCCTGTGTGGATGGGTGGTCAACATTTGCAAGTACTTCAGGATTTATCAGGTGTGTGGTGAGTTCTGGCTGCAGCTTTGCTGGGTGAATTTGGCTGCTTGTGCCCGTTATAGTAAAGCACAGGGCACGCGCTCATGGCAGCCCCCGGCACATGCTCGCGGCAGCCTTGCTGACTGGCAGTAGCAGAGATAACTTGCATGGTATCCGGTTTGCCCCCACCACTTTGATGACACAACACACATCATACTGGATGCTGCTGCTGCTGCAGGTTGTTGCTCCCAAGCGTGCTGCGCTGGCTGAGGCCAACCGCAAGCTTGAGGCGGCCAACAAGAAGCTGACAGGCATCCGCGCCAAGGTGAAGGAGCTGCAGGACAAGGTGGCGGCACTGGAGGAGTCCTTCATGAAGGCAACCGAGGACAAGAACGCCGCGATTGCACAGGTGTGTGACTTGCAAACTCATGCTCGCAAGCATGAACAGGGAACTAGGTTATGCTGTCTGTTTCCTGAGCGCTGCGCTTCGGGTTGATCAACAATAACACGTCATGTGGCTTACGCTGGTGTGCTTGCCGCTGCCGCTGCTGTTGTTGGCAGGCTGAAAAGACTAGCCGGAAAGCGCAGCTTGCTGACAGGCTCGTCAACGGTCTGTCAGGCGAGAACAAGCGCTGGAGTGAAACCATAAAGAAGATGGAAGAAACCGGCGGCAAACTGGTGAGCTGTCGCTGCACATGCAAGTCAGCACTCTGTGCACAGTGCTCCTGAGCTGTGTAGCAGAGCAACGCTGCTGGCAATGCTCTAATCTTACTGCCTGAGCTACACCACATGCACCAGCAACTGACTTTTTCTCTCTGCTGTCTGCTTCCAATCCTCTCCCTGTCACAGATTGGGGATGTCCTCCTGGCGTCAGCCTTCGTCTCATACGCTGGCCCCTTCAACATGCTGCTGCGCAACCAGCTGGTGGAGGAGAAGTGGCGGCCAGACCTCATCCAGCGCAACATCCCACTGTCCGAGGGCATCAAGCCGCTGGACCTGCTGACTGATGACACGGCACGTGCCAAGTGGGCCAACGAAGGCCTGCCCATTGACCCGCTGTCTGTGGAGAATGGTGCAATCATGACGAACGCATCGCGGTGGCCGCTGATGATTGACCCACAACTGCAGGTGGGCATGCGCCGGGGAACAATAGCCAACTGCTACGCTGTACGAGAGCAATCATGGGTACATGATCACAAACCGCTGCCCATCACATTTGCTGATGCGTGTATGGGCCATGTGCGTTGTCTGGTGGACGTATGCCTGCTCCTTCAAGCGCACTGCTGTCACCCAGACACCCGCATTCCCTGCACTGTTCTAATTTGCAGGGTATCAAGTGGATCAAAAACCGCGAGGAGGCCAACGGCCTAGTCATCTTGCAGCAGAGCCAGCCCAAGTACATCGACAAAGTGCTGCACTGCATTGAGAACGGCATCCCGCTGCTGTTTGAGAACTTGCCCATCGAGATTGACGCTGTGCTGGACCCTGTGCTGGGCAAGAGCACCGTGAAGCGCGGGCGCAGCATCATCATGAAGATTGGTGACGCTGAAGTGGAGTACGACCCGAAGTTCAGGCTGTACCTCCAGGTGAGAAGTCCGATGTGAAATGGCGGCGGGCGGCTAGCGGCAGCGTTTGCAGGTGGCATGCATCCGTATCTTGTGCAAGGAATTTTATGCATGCTGTTGGGACAGCACGCATTTCTTGCTCACACCCTCTGCTGCTAATGACACACTGGAAACTTCCCCCGATGCTGCCTGCTGCCTCTTGCAGACCAAGCTGTCCAACCCTCACTACAAGCCCGAGATCGCGGCGCAGACCACGCTAGTCAACTTCTGCGTGACCGAGAAGGGCCTTGAGGACCAGCTGCTGGCGCTGGTGGTGGACCACGAGCGGCCAGACCTGCAGAAGCAGGCCGGGGCACTGGTGCGGCAGCTGGCTGAGTACACCATCACGCTCAAGGAGCTGGAGGACAGCCTGCTGTTCAGGCTGGCGAATGCACAGGTGGGTTTGGGTATGTGTGAGGAGTCAAGCTTGCTGACCAAGCTTCTTAGCCAAGGGCATAGACAGGTCAGGGTTGGTGGATGCTTCCCCAGTTGAGGTCTTGCAGTACCTCCTTGAGCCCTCAGACAAATAAATCTTGGTTGATCCCCACTCCTGTCAATTGTGTGTGCCCTTGCATGCGATCCTCATGCGCAGGGTGACATCCTGGAGGACATTGAGCTGATCGAGAACCTTGAGGAGACCAAGCGCACTGCGGTGGAGATTGAGGACAAGGTGAAGCAGGCCAAGGTCACAGAGGTGTCCATCAGCAAGGCGCGCGAGGTGTACAGGCCCGTGGCGGCACGCGGCAGCCAGGTCTACTTCCTCATCGACAATCTGAATGCGCTCGACAGGTGAGCAGCAAGATCTTTGGGTCTATACTTACGTTGTCTCGGCCTTCTGTGGGTGCCCTGGGTGTGTGCATGCCACACAAGATATATTCTTAGGGCACAAGGCCTTCTGTGGGTGCCCTGGGTGTGTGCATGCCACACAAGATATACTCTTAGGGCACAAGGCCTTCTGTGGGTGCCCTGGGTGTGTGCATGCCACACAAGATATACTCTTAGGGCACAAGGCCTTCTGTGGGTGCCCTGGGTGTGTGCATGCTGCATGCTTTGTTGCTGATGGGCACAGGCTCGCCGGCAGCCAGATCACGCATGTTCACAGCAGTGGATTGCAAGCGCAATGGAAACCTGGCGTTTACCAATGCCCAACATGCTGCTGCTGCAGGGTGTACCACTACTCCATGGCTAACTACGTGGCCATCCTGAAGAAGGGCATGGACATGACGCCAGGTGGCAAGGATGAGTCGGCAGTGCTGGCAGCTGAGCGGCTGGGAGAGGAGGTGGACCTGGAGTGGCGCGTTGAGCTGCTGGTGGAGACGACGTGCTACGTGATGTTCAACTACGTAGCGCAGGTGGGTGTGCAAACCTTGCTGCCTCCACAGCTCGGTCAGCATGACAGTGCAGGTGGTGTATGCATTGTGCTGAGCCGGTTACTTTGCCAGTTGTGTGCCACACATCCCCTGCAAGGCTTGTGTGAATACTCATGAGGCGCTGCACAACCGTGCTACCTGTCTATCTTGCAGGGCCTGTTTGAGCGGCACAAGCTGATTGTGGCTACGCAGCTGTGCATGGCTGTGCTGCGCTCCAAGGGCGAGCTGCAGCGTGCCAAGTTTGAGTTCCTGCTGCGCGGGCCCAAGGAGATGGGCGTGGACAACCCGCTGACCGACTGGGTCAGCGAGAGCGTGTGGGGCAGCGTGCAAGCGCTGAAGGAGCTGGAGGACTATGCCAGCTTGCCGGATGACTTGGTGGGCAGCAGCAAGCGCTGGCGGGAGTGGATGGAGCTGGAGCGGCCAGGTGAGGCAGCGTGGATGGATTAGCTTATAGCTCCATAGCTTGGTGCAGTGCAGGTCAAACCACCAGTGATAGTGGCAGCACTCACGTGCGTGGATGGCTGGTGCATCAATTTGGGCTGCTGTTTTGCTGACAGCCAGTTCGCGTGGCTTGTGGTGTGTTGGATGCACAGCAGATCATGCTCATGACAGCCGTGACGCAAACATACTGCTGCTGACACTACTGCTTTCCATGTCTCCCTGCTGCACTGCGCAGAGGATGAGCCGCTGCCTGGCGACTGGAAGCGCATGCCAGAATTTGATCGGCTGCTGCTGTTCCGCGCGCTGCGGCCAGACCGCCTGACTGCTGCCATGAAGAAGTTTGTGACCAACATGATCGGCTCCAAGTACGTGACCAGCCAGCCGTACGACCTGGAGCGCTCCTTCCAGGACAGTGCGCCAGGCACCCCTATCTTTGTGTTCCTCAGCCCAGGAGTGGATGTGGTGAGTGTGATGGTTTTTTGCGTAGCTGGTTGCTGTTCAAACAGGTTTGCAGAGGTGTTGCTCGTTGCATTTCACCTCCTCAGAGCACCGGAGCTAGCCAGTACCTGGTCATATCTTGGATGTGAATGGCTGGGCTAGAGATAGGGTCATCTCAGTCTGTGGTGTGTATGTGCGCATCACTGCCACGCAGGCTGGCTCTGTTGAGTCGCTTGGCAGCAAGCTGGGCTTCACCAGCGATGCGGGCCGCTACGTCAGCGTCAGCTTGGGCCAGGGCCAGGAGCCCATCGCCATGAACGCGCTGGCCAACGCGCACAAGAATGGCGGCTGGGTGCTGCTGCAGAACATCCACCTGACCATTGACTGGACAGGCGGCCCACTGGAGAAGCGCGTGGACAAACTGGCTGAGGGAGCACACCCAGACTTCAGGTGGGCCTGGCCCTACTTCGCCACTGCATCTCTGCAGCATGTCATGTGTGTTGCTGAGGGTGTGCAGTCTCTGCTTTGCACCAGCATGCACTCCTGATAAGGCAGTACAGTGCAGCTGCATATGCTGACTTTGCTGTGCTGCCTCCTCCTGCTGCTGCTGCTGCTGCAGGCTGTTCCTGTCTGCTGAGCCGCCCCCGGCGCTGGAGCGCGGGCTGCCCATCAGCCTGCTGCAGAACAGCATCAAGCTCACCAACGAGCCGCCTGAGTGCCTGCGGCCAAACCTGCGCCGTGCATACAACCAATTCAATGAGGAGATCATGGAGAGCTGCGCAAAACAGGTGTGTGCATTGCAACACCTGCCATTGCCAGCTGCATGGCAGATGTTCCTCACACTGACAAGCCTTGTTGTGCTGGCAGCACTGGTAGTCTTATGAACTGTCACCCGTGTACGCTGCATCACATGCTGAGATGCCTGGCTGTAACTCTGTGCTGCCGCTTCTCTACTCGTGTTGTGCGTTTGGCACTGCGCAGGCGGAGTTCCGCACCATCATCTTTGCGCTGTGCTATTTCCATGCTGCGCTGCTTGAGCGCAAGAAGTTTGGTGTGGGCAACTTGCCGGGCGCCACCAGCGGCATTGGCTGGAACATGAACTACCCCTTCAACACGGGTGACCTGCTGTGCTGCGGGCAGTGCGCAAACAACTACCTGGAGAACAATGTCAAGGTAGGTGATGCCAGCAAACCAAGCACCTGCAGCTTCTCTGTAGTTACATGTAAGCAGCCTTGCGTGTTGACTGGAATCGCAAAATGTGTATGTTGCACTTGGCACGTGACGTGCTGTGCCCTGGCCATCAGCAGTGTCCCTGACACTCCATATGCTGCTGCTGCTGCTGTACTGTCAGGTGCCGTGGGACGATCTGCGCTACATCTTTGGCGAGATCATGTACGGAGGGCACATCGTGGAGGACTGGGACAGGCGGCTCGCGGGCGCCTACCTGCTCAAGTACATCAATGAGGGCCTGCTGGAGGGCATGGAGATGTTCCCGGGATTCATGACACCCGGCAACAGCCTCAGCCACAAGCAGGTGAGCTGGCTAGCAGCTGTAACATGAGTGCAGGCGCGAGCAGTGTCTGGCCTACAGTGTGGGCTTGCTTGTGTATGACGCAGGGTATGAAGCAGCAGAGGGTGGCAGTGCGCAGATGTGCTTGCATGTGCTGCGTCGACCAACAGGCAATGTGCTTGCCGGCAAACTGCATTCACTTATTGCCATGCTAGAGCTGACGTCTCATGTATTGTGGCTGCGCAGGTGCTTGAGTATATTGAGGACACCATGCCGCCTGAGACGCCGCTGGCGTTTGGGCTGCACCCCAACGCTGAGATCGGCTTCAAGCTGCGCGAGGCTGAGACCTTCTGCAACAGCTTGGTGCAGCTGCAGCCGCGCGAAAGCGGAGGTGAGGTTCCGAGCTCTGCTTCACAAAGATGCAGTGCCTCAATCTAGCAGGCATGATGAAACACTGTTGTGGTGCTTGTGAGCAAGCACGTCAAATGAGCATGTGCAGCTGCGCATACCGCATACCCTTGTTACTTCTGCTGATGACTAGCTCGCGCCGCTCTTGCATGTGTGACGTGGCAACCTGGGTTGCTGCTTGCTGCAGTCGAGGGGCGGCAAGAGCATTGCATATGATGCTCCTGTGCATGATCCTTTGGGTGCTGCTTTCCCTGCACTCGCCCTGGCCTTGAAATCTAAGCTTCTTGGGCTGGTTGCTGCAGGCGAGGGCGGCATGAGCCAGGAGGAGAAGGCCAAGATGGTGCTTGACGACCTGGCTGACAGGCTGCCTGAGCAGTACGACATGGAGGACATCCGCTCACGCGTGGACGAAGTCACGCCATACGTCATGGTGGCGATACAGGTGCGCGTGTTGGGTGTGCGGACGCTGTTCCATCAGCGTTGCAGGCATCGGCTGAGCACTGTTTGGAATATGGCGCCAGTTGCTATCACAACAGCCTGGGCACATGGCCCAATCATGCGATCCTGCCTGCAAACAACAGTTGAGCGTGCTTTTGCCATTGTCAATGCCCCGTACCCTCCTTCCCCCTGCAGAAGCGCATGCACCAGTTGTGTCACATGTCACCTGCTGCTGCATCCTGCTGTGCTGCCTTATGTCTGCAGGAGTCTGAGCGCATGAACGTGCTGCTGGCTGAGATGAAGCGCTCCCTGGCTGAGCTGGACCTGGGGCTCAAGGGAGACCTCACCATGAGCGAGCCCATGGAGCGCCTCATGCACAGCTTGGCCAACGACACAGTGCCGCTCTCCTGGCGCAACCTGGCCTACCCCTCGCTGCGGCCGCTGGGCAGCTGGCTGCTCAACTTACTGGCGCGCTGCCAGCAGCTCACTGAGTGGACAGCTGATTTGGGCCTGCCAAAGGTGGTGTGGCTGAGCGGGCTGTTCAATCCGCAGTCCTTCCTGACGGCGGTGATGCAGACGACAGCGCGGCGCAACGACTGGCCGCTGGACAAGACGGTGGTGCTCACGGAGGTCACGAAGAAGACGCCCGACCAGATTGATGCGCCCAGCAGGTGAGGCGGGGAGTTGAGCCAGCTGGCTGTAGATGGCAGACGCAGCATGTTTGGCTGCCAGCAGTGTCCAGTCATGTACACTATGCTGCCTTCCAGGTTTCATTCTACATCGCATGCTTGATAGCCGCCTCTTGGGTGAGTGGAGTCCTGTTGCATATGCGCCTGCTGTTGCATCACAAGCGCTGCATGGTGGTGTGCTGCCCGCCAGCATGCTGACCAAACCAATCATCCTGCTCCCTGCTGCTGCTGCTCCTGCTGCTGCTCCCTGCAGGGACGGTGCCTTTATCACTGGCCTCACCCTGGAGGGTGCGCGCTGGGATGACAAGGCAGGCGTGCTGGAGGACTCCAAGCCCAAGGAGCTGTTCTGCCCCATGCCGGTCATCCTGGTGCGGGCAGTCACGGCAGACAAGGAGACCAAGGACACGTACGCGTGCCCTGTGTACACCACGGAGGCGCGCTTCAGGGAGGAGGTGTTCACTGCGCAGCTCAAGAGCAGGCACAGCTGGATCAAGTGGACGATGGCGGGCGTGTGCATGTTCCTGGATGTGGTGTGATGAGGCGCGCTGGGGGGGAGTGCTGGACGGCGTGGGTGTGAGCTACACCGGTGTACATTTCGGCAGCAAGTAGTTTATCTGTAGACTCGCATATTCTCGTTTGTTTTTGTGAACGCGCTAGCCAGGCTGCCGCAGGCAGATTGCTTGGCATGTGGCTGAGGTTGCAGGTGCTCAGCCTGCTTTGGGCATCGTGCGTCTTTTTGTGCCCCTAGGAGTTCTTTGTGGCACAAATTGGGCAGTAGAATAGGTGGGTGCATGCTACTCATCATCATCATGTTACCCATTAAGCCATAGCATCAACGCCATCGGCCCCGCGCCCCTCAGGAGCGGAAGAAAGAGGGAGCACTGCTCCATTGTGTTTGCAATTATTACGCACATCCCAAGCTTGGACAAGATACTCAGCAATGCTCCTAGATATCACTCGGCACACCCCCCTACTACCCCAAATATCATGCTACTGTCTGCAACACGCTGCTCTGACTGCGGGATGATTAGGCTTGGGCATGTACAGTGTAGCCACGTCATTGGACAGCCTTCGCACGTGCATGTGACCTCAAAGCGCTGCCATCGCACTGTGATGAGGGTTGTCGATGTAACACTAGTCATGGGGCAACTGCCGCAGCTGTCGTTGCCCCATGAGCAGTGCTTTCACACACTGTGGTTGGCAACCATGTGCACTTGGCATGCTGTGCATGTCTGCCAGTTTCGCGTCTGGAAACCTTGCCCAAGCATAACTGAAAAGGCCCCACCACTGAGGGTGTTCCCCCATGACATGCGTGCATGCACTGACTGCACAGTCTAGCACCCTGCTGCCTGGCAGGCGATTATTTCAGCACAGACAGTGCTGTGCATCTGCACATAGCGACGCCAGTGATACTTTGAAATGAGAGTTGCAAATTAATGCGGATGGCGACATGCATCTTCGCACCGGGGCTGCATGTGTACGTCGCACACTTTGACAGACGCGTTTCAAGCGTCTCTACAGCATCTGAGCGCACGGCTCTGACACGTGCCTGGCTTCCAATCGGTAACTTTAAACAAACCGCCGACGCTTTCATAACCACTTGTTGCCTGTGCGCGGTAGACAGATTATACAGCAGGGAGTGGGCAACGCTTGCCGTGCAGTTGTCACCAAGACGCGAGCAAGTGAGCACCAGCAATATCTACGGTCACCAGGCTATACTCAAGTTGTTTTTATACTATGCTGTAGAGCACCACACATCCTGCAGGGTCGCGCCGGTTGCGTCGTACTACAGGATGTCTCAAAAGTTTTGAAAACGGAATGAGAGCTGTGCCACTGAAGAAGAAGAGGGGTTACAGGGTGTGTTCAAGCGGCTACGCCGCAACGGACACCAGCTAGAAAAAGGATGCTGCGAACAGCTCAGCTTAGACTGTCACTCAAAAGGAGGCTGAACCCCAGAAAAACAGCTGTGCCACTTGATTGAATTTGATTAGAGTAAGTTACCAGGTGTGCCCGCAGACACTTTTAGGACCGCAGAGCGCGGTACACGAGAGTAAACCACAAAAAGCCTCAAAGAGGCAAAAAGCAGCTTCCCCCACCCAATAACATGAACTCTGCGCAGAGAACGACTGGCATGACGGAAAAAACAGTGTCAACGTCAGGTGTCAGAATATGCAAGGCATGTAGACAAGTCAGCAACATGCAGGTACAGAACACATGGGTGCTCCTGCATCGAGAGTTGGGGACATTGAACAACATGATGATCAGCACGATCATTGATCTCTGCCAGAAGAAGAAGAGGGGTTACAGGGTGTGTTCAAGCGGCTACGCCGCAACGGACACCAGCTAGAAAAAGGATGCTGCGAACAGCTCAGCTCAGACTGTCACTCAAAAGGAGGCTGAACCCCAGAAAAACAGCCCCTGTGTGAGAGGCATGACATTTGGTGTGCAAGCACAACCGTCTCTGCCACGTAGTAGAGAGTGACCGTTAATCGATGCTGCACACATACGAGATACATGTGCTGAGCAGCATCTGATCATGTGCTGTTTTGGCTAAGTGGGAACGTGCCAGCTTGGTGTCCGGTAGGTCGCTGATTCAAGTCGGGGTATGGTCAAATACAGTTCCGCGCGCGCGTGTGGATAGCCGTAGACTTAGCCGCATGACGCATGACGCCAAAAAGCACTTGATTGGGCTCTGTTCTTGTTTTGCAGGGGTGCTGCTGTGCTGCCAGGGCTGTATTGTGGTCCGTGCATGCCCTGGCATGCCTTCCTGGTGCCTGCTGGTCAACAGATGCTGCCTGTATCACAGCGGTGCCTTCTGAAGCTGTTCATGTGTGCTGCTGTGGTCTGGTCTGGCATGCAAAGCTACAGGTGTGGGCCTTGGTGTCATGGCATTGGGTTTTGCAGGCTGGCTGCACCTGGTGCTGGGCCAATGTGTGTGCTTTCTGGGATTTGCTGCACCCACTAAAAAGCAGTGAAAAGCAGCAGTTTTTTTCTAAGTCCACCTGGAGGCAGATTCTAGTGATGGCATGCTCCAAACCTGAGTTGCAGTGCCTGAAACTGCAGGGTTGAGGGCAGCAGTCATGTAACTGCCATTGTGTGGCTGTGCTGTTGTGATTCCAAGCAACATACATCTGTTTTAGTGTTGAAATGCCTAAAACTGCTGGCAGCAGTCAAAACTTTTGAGACATCCTGTACTGTGCTGTGCACTGCACAAGCAACCTGCAGTTTTGTTCAGAAGCGACTCTAATGCTGCGCCCTCAATGTTCTCGTGCTTCAAGTCACTGAGAAGCAACCAATTGATGGTGTCAGCTGAGCAACATGCAAGGCAACGCTCAAGCCTCTGCGCTGAATATGCTACTGGCGCATCTGCTACTACTCAGCGCGCAGTGCAGCAGCAGCAGCACCACCATCATCATCGCGTCTGAGCCCGCCAGACGAAACTCAACGCAATGAAAGTTTGTACATTCCAACAGCTCATCTGATGAAGCACAGACTCCAGCGCAAGAGGTGATTGTATCTACATCACCAGCAGCAGCGCCCGCGGTACTGCCAGCACAGCGACAAAGCCTGCCTGTAGCAGCCAAAAGCAGCTACACCTCAATGCTGCAGACGCCACTGTTTGGACCTGAGTGGCTACTGCGCAAGGGGCTAAAGATGATATCACAGGGCGCAACTGGCGTCGGCTGGCTACCAAACTCGCAACGCCCGGCTCCAACATAACGGTTGTGGCCTTTGGGGGATCTGCCAGCACGGGCTTTAGACTGCAGGAGAGGAGCGACAACTGGGTCGGCCAGTTCAGTGAATGGCTGCAGGCGGCCTTCCCACACACTCATGTGCACTCGGTGCGAGGGTCAGGGCTGCGTAGGCAATGTTGGGGTGTGCTGGATTTAAAGCTGACAGGCACCTGTCACAGCACACTTTGTATCCGAGGGTTGTGACAGGCGCCTGGCAGTCAACCAATCATGTACACACTGTGCATGACATGCCTCATCTGAACCTGATGCATATCATCTGCTTGCATGATGGCAGCCATCACAGGTCGAATGTGTGGGTGCTGCATAGTGGACTGCCGCCAGCAGCAAGCAATCCTGTTGAACAACTGCAACACTGACATTCCCACTGATAATACCGTATGCAGGTGAACCTAGCACGTGATGCCGCCAACATCCCCTTTGCTGAGACATGCTGGTACCACAAGACGCCCCTGCAGGCTGACCTCGTCCTCATTGAGTACAACATGAACAGCTGCAGCTACTTCAGCTGCTCATCAGTGGTGGACCCCCACGTGCGTGCAGATTTCTCCTTCTGTCATCACATGCGTGCCAATACATGTCATCACATGCTCGCCAGCACATGTCATCACATGCTCTTCCAAGGTTGGATGTATCGATTGCAAATTGCTACTTCAGCTGCTCCTCAGTGGTGGACCCCCACATGCGCGCACATGCCAGCCACCACATGCTCGCCAGCACACGTCATCACATGCTCATCCAATATAAGATGCAATGATTGCCATTTGCAGCTGGGCATGCCAACAAGTGCTGCCCTGCAAATTGCGGTGTAAAGTTGCCAGAACAGAACAGTTTAAGCCCTGTATGGCATGGTGCTGCAGCTGCCCTGCTCCTGTATGCTACAAACATGCCATGTTCAATAGTGGGCCTTGCACAATGCCTAGTTAGGCTCAGCATGGCATTCAGCACTACTAGACCGTGTGCGCCACATGAGCAGCAGGCTGACATGCGCGCGTTGTCGCGCTCCTGCTGCTGCTGCTTCTGCTGCTGCCAGGTCGTTGCGTACGAGTCTCTGCTACGGCGGCTGCTGCGCAAGGTGCCTGACGCTGCACTGCTGGCTTTTGACACGTTTGCCTTCACCACCTATGATGTGGCAAAGCCCAATGGCAGAGGGACGCTCAAAGTGCCAGTGCCCTACTTCAACTCAGGTACAACAGGTGGCACTGCGAAGGCTGGCATGCTCACTGCTTGATGCTGACGGAGGCGTGCACTGCAGCGTCAAAGTAATGATGAATGC
Organism: Tetradesmus lagerheimii; assembly: GCA_902809745.2. Lineage (NCBI taxonomy): Eukaryota > Viridiplantae > Chlorophyta > Chlorophyceae > Sphaeropleales > Scenedesmaceae > Tetradesmus > Tetradesmus lagerheimii. The sequence continues at coordinate 99,298 of CADDIJ020000202.1, forward strand.
AAGCGTGCTCGCATGCTGTTCATGCTGTACATGATATCAAGCACGTGCGGTCCAGCGCTGCCAGCATGATGCATGCGGCAGGCCACCTAGGCGCAGCACATGATGCGTAGGTACTACCAGCAGTACTGCTACGAGTTGGCAGGGGTGTACAGGTGCTGTACTAGACTGCGGCATGTGTCATTGCGCGCATACCGTATGTGACAAGCAAGCCTTGCTAAAGTCATCCATGGTTGCTGTCACACTCAGTGGCATCCAACACTCAGTAGCTGACCCAAGCCTAGCTAGATGTGGGGTGTAATATGCGACATGGCCTGTGGGACATGCCGTGTCGAGTGGCCTAATCCCTACTTGAAGTCAGCCGCTAAAGCCAGCGATCATCGCCGGGCGTCTTGCATTGATAACCATACTGGCTGGGCCAGGTATCATTCGTTGCTGCAATGGCAGGCTGCTGTTGTCTTGTGGCTGCAGGAGAGGGGTTGCACTCAATGCTGGCCTCCCGGTACAGCATCCCATCAATCAGCGTGAGTCGTTGCGCGCAGCCCTTTGTGCACAGAAGCAGCACTTGTACACACTGCCGGCGTGCACACATCATATGCCATTCCAGCCTGGGTCGTGGTTGCCGCAACAATGGCATGTGCTTTGCATATTGCCAATTGCCGATTGCCAATTGCCAAAGCCGATTGCCAAAGCAGCATAGAGCCTGAGGTGCCTAGCTGCAGCGCAGCAGTACTACTGTATGGCTCATGCAGGGTGATGCGTAAAGGTTGCTGCCACAGCAGAGCCTCTGCTGTGGGGCACAGCATGATGTATAACCCGCAGAGCAGGCAGAAGTATGATGTGTTGTACTCAGCCTGCATCAGCAGCAGCATACCATACCCTCATGCTTTCCAACAAGCATCCGCCTGCACTGCCAGTGCGGCACTGCTCAGCTTCTACCGTAGAGCGCAGGCTGCGCAACTGCCTCTAAAAAACATGAGGTCTCATGAGCTGTGGTTTGCTGGCTGCCCTTGCCGCTGCTGCTGCTGCTGCTGCTGCTGCTGCTGCTGCTGCTGCTTCTGCGACGCCACACGCAGGTACGTGACGCCCTGTATGATGTCATGTGGAGTGACGCGGTGCTGAGGAACATCTTCAATGCCACACGGCAGGACCTGCTGCTTGATGACAAGCACCCCACCGCACTAGGTCACACAGTGTACGGGTGAGAGCCGTCACTTCTGCTGCAGCCGCAATGATTTTACGCATCACCTGGAGCACTGCTCGGTGTGCAAGTGGTAGCCCCCATGCAGTAATGCCAGCATGTGAGGCTGCTGCATGGCAGAAGAGAACAACTGCACTATGTCATGCTCAGAAACCCTGCTGGTATGCAAGCATCAGCGTATCCACAGGCTGCGTGTGTTTGACTGCTGTTACAAGTCTGTTTGAGCGATGTTACACTTTCTGTTATCACAACGTCCATGAGGCGTGGCCTAATAGCATGGGGTGTTCGGCAGATGCTTGCAGCAGAGTTGCAGGCTCTAGCCGCAGGCGCAGCAGCGAGCATCGCCAACGGGCCAACACCCAAACCAGTGAGCCCTCTCGTAACGCAAATCTACGGTGACAGCTGGTGTGCGGAGGGAAGCAACTTGCAGCAGTATGTTGTAGCTGCCAGTAACGCAGAACCTGCTGCGGGCAGCAGTGACATAGAGTTAGGCGCTGGTGCGAAGGCATCAAACAGAAATGAATCCAAGGCAGCAGTGTACATCGGCTGGCATCTAGCAAAGCAGGTACATCAGTGCAGCTCCGAGCTGCCAAACTGCCGGAGCACTGGCTACCAAGCAAAAGGAAAGGGGCAGCAGCTAGACCTGCAGCTTGACCTGAATGCTGCCACGTCTCCTACCGGGAAGCTCAACCGGCGTGCTATCTACGTGTGCTTTACAAGTGGCGGCATTTACCTTCCGACCGGGGCTAGGGCGGAATTTGGATTGGGGAAGGTGGCATGTGTCAGCGGCTGTTCCTGTCGGCCGATGCTGCTGGATGGCAACAGAGAAGGGCCTCATATAACAGCGGCAGCCAATTTCACAGAGGTGCGCGCAGCCCCTCTAATGCAGCTGCTGGGTGATGGTTACTACGAGGTTGCACTGCGCGCTGAGGCCCATGATGTCACAGTGTTGAAACGTATGCTGGCATTGTGCAGCACCCTGGGGCTTGCCGTTGAGTGTGCATGGCTGGTTGACACTTGTACGCGGAGTGTTGCAGAGCAGCTGCCACCTCAAGGTCACTGCCAGTATGTTAGTAACAGCTTAATCACCAGAATGCAGACAACGCTCCATGCCATACCGTGCAATGGCAATCAATTGCACGTAGACTCCCCTCATCATCATCATCATGTTACCCATTAAGCCATAGCATCAACGCCATCGGCCCCGCGCCCCTCAGGAGCGGAAGAAAGAGGGAGCACTGCTCCATTGTGTTTGCAATTATTACGCACATCCCAAGCTTGGACAAGATACTCAGCAATGCTCCTAGATATCACTCGGCACACCCCCCTACTACCCCAAATATCATCAGAAACAAAACGCAACAACTTGGTGGATGCATCAGTCAACGACAACACATTGCGCAATTTTTCAGCGCCGCCAGCAACATCACGCAAAACAGACCGAATTTCATCAAGCATAGTATCCCTCTGAGCAGAAGTAGCGGGACAATCAAACATCAGATGTGACAAAGACTCAACACCCTGACCACAAGCAGGACATGCTGTGTTAGAATCAGCTCTGCTGCCACCATAACGACTGGTACGCTCATGCACACAAAGACAGCCCATTCGAACACGCATCAGCAACTCAATACCACGCGTTGGCGCACCAGAACACAAAAAGGGCCTAGCCCTTTTAAAACGCATGGCATCAGCATGTGTAGGGTGCACATGCGTGATGTAACGGCTCAAAGTAGAGTGCTGCAGTGATTCACAAACAATTCTGTCTGCATGCAGCTTCCTGACCTGACGGTTGATGTGATTCTTGCACGCATTAGCTCGATCAGCCGCCGCCTCAACATCCACACCATACTTGCAAAGCAAACTCTGCACATACTTATGCCAAGGTGTCACCGCAACAGCACCACTAGGGCGCTTCCACTCAGCTGAAAACACCTGATGTGGCAACCGACAGTTCTGCATACGCTGAACCCTAAAGTAATACTCCATCGCCCTCTGATGAAGCCACATGTGCAATGGCTTCACACCCCATTCAGCCAGAACAAGTGAAGTGCAAGGGCGCTCCTTGCCACAACGCATTGAGCACTTGATGATGTCAGTCTGCACTTTGTCAATCTGTTGCAGTTGCCTTGCAGTTGACGGAAACCAGACCTCGCTGCCATATTCAACAATCGGGCGAACGCATGTAAGCAGAATGATACGCTTTACTTCCACGCTGATGAGCCGGCTCTTCCAGACTGGCATGAGCCCACCCTTCACACGATGCACTTTTGCCAACATCTTCTCAAAGTGCGTATTCCAGTTGCAGGCATTGTTGAACCACAGGCCAAGGTAGCAGTACTCTGATACAACAGGCACAGGCACACCGTTCCAAACGATGCCAGAATCAGCCAACTGGCTGGGCTGTCTAGCTGGTGAGACATGCATGACGTAGACTCCCCTGTCTGTCCTGTCCGCAAGGGCTCACTGGGACCAAGGGGAGTATATATAATCTCTCTTATATATACACCCCTTGCTGGGACATGAACGCTCAAAATAATGTTACTAACGTTTTCTGGAATGTTATTCACGCTTCCGCTGTCTTGGCCGTGTTCTGGCTGCAGGTGCTTGGTGGCCCGTCTTGCCGCGTGCGCGTCAGCAAGAAAACCCCCGGTTGGGTGAGGGTGCAGGGCTTAACAGTGGTGCCATTCTCCAATGCACTCGTGCACACGCATGTGGATATCAGAGCAATAGAAGCCAAGTACAACGAAACCACGGACCCACTGCCGCGGCAGCCGCTGGGGCACAGGCGCAGGTTGCAGACTGCAGGAGGGGAGGCTGCGGCCACACCACCGCTAAAACGGCTGTGACAGGCGCCGCTGGTTACACACAGGCTGCATGACCGTTGATCTGATATCTGGCATGGCTGGTGGCAGCAGACATGTTGTATGCTAAAACTGGTTTGAACCACAATTAAATCACGGAACAGTTTTAGCCATTAGCAGGATCAGGCTTCATGGTTTACGCCTCACGTGACGGATCGAACTTCCGTTGAACACCTTTGGTTGGTCAAAAGGATCAACAAACATGCATTCGTGGGGCTTTTGAGTGGCCGTCAGAGCTTCAGACACACCACTGCTTGATTCTGCTGTTGCTGCTCTGCATTCGCTCCTGCCTCGCTTCAACCTCGTTGAGTCCAACACAACTATGTCGCTGCTGCGCAGCGAAGCAACGCTGCCAGGCGCACTAGGTGCGCGCAGATCAAGTTGACCAACACAACACGCAGGTCACACGTTCAACAGCATCAACCGAGCGTGGCAGCGCATGGCCGCCTTGTTAACACATGAAAGGGGGTAAATGCAACAACAGCAAGCAACAGAGGGCACACCATGGCTGCTGTCACACAGCATCGCAGTTGGGGCCTGCACAGGACTACCTCAAAGCACTTTGCCACTGCTGCTTCACAGTCAGCTGCTCATACAAGATACCTGCTGTGTTTGCTGCTGTGCAGTCTGGTCTACACTAGCAACAGATGCCACAAGTCGCTTGGATGTGGCGGCAGCAACAGCACGCACAGCCAAGGCGCTGCCAGCTGTTGCCTCTCTGCTTGAGAAGCAGATCACTGTTCTCAGCCATGGTCAACTCACAGAAGCAGTTCGAGTAGCTGATATCTTTGACCCTGCCGCTCTTGTCGCCTTCAAGCGGCTGGTGGAGCGATGCAGGGTGACTGGCACAGACTGCTGGGAGCTGCTGTGGTGTGGTAGGACGGCTGGCTGGGAGCAGTGCATGACCAAGTCCTTCGCTGCAGGAGTCAGCCAGCATGTGGTGGCTGGCATGTGCGCGCATGTGGGGGTCCACCACTGAGGAGCAGCTGAAGTAGCAATTTGCAATCGATACATCCAACCTTGGAAGAGCATGTGATGCCATGTGCTGGCGAGCATGTGATGACATGTATTGGCACGCATGTGATGACATAAGGAGAAATCTGCACGCACGTGGGGGTCCATGCCGCCTGCGGCGATGTGCCAGGCGCAAGCCAGCATGCCCCTAGCGCTCTGGACAGCCCGCATGCAGGCAGAGTTGTGGGCGTAGCACTTGCCTGAGCACAGCGAGCCCGGGTGAAACCAGTTGGCCTTACCAGCAGCCTTGTTGGCCAGCATCTGCTTGCTGCGTGGTGCAGCAGAAATGGCGGCATGGCAATCAACACATCAACACCAGTAGCACTACAGTTGGAAGGGAGGGCTGCAGAGACAGCAGGGCCCAGCACTTTACACCCATCAGCACGTAAAAGTGGACAGCAGTGCCCACATGCTAAAAATGACAACCACTTGAAGAAAGGGCGTCCCTATCACGTTGGTGGGCAACCACCCCAGCGCCCGAAGCCGCTGGTCAAACGAGGGGCTACGCCCCCCGGGGAAGTGGTAAATCAATACGCTCAAAACGTATGCCACAACAAACCACCTGGCAGTGGGACCAAGGTCGTCATGGGACCTTGGGGGGCCACTGTATACAAACAGGGCGTAGAAGGGCATGAGGTGGACTGTCCACAAAATGCTGGGCCCTGCTGTAGGACACCCCCTATCAAGAGTTGTTGCATGTCACACACTGGTCACCACTGACAGTGTACGTGATTGATTGAGTCAGGCAAGTGGAAAGACTGGCTGCAGCATCAACAAGTGTTGGGGTTCAGCATGTCACTCACTCAATGTCAATGAGATTGGTGAGCAGCATCTCCTGCCAGTAGTACAGCATGAGCATGTTGGTGGCTAAGCGCGTGGGCATACCGCGGCTGGAAGCCTTGGCAGCTGCATGCGCGAGCTTGGCCTCCTTTGTGCCTGGCTTGCCTCCCTGCATAGCGGCAGCCACGCAAACTATTGTCAGCAGGTATTTGTACCCCCCTTCACATGCATCATAGCGGTCCAGCTGGCATTCACGCCATACGCTCAACGCTCAGCACAGCTGCTTGAGCCGCTCCCATGATGCATGGGCAAACCTCACCTTAGCATCCCACCAGGCCTCTGTCAGCCGCACGACACTGCGTGCCTCGCCTGGGAAGAGCAGGTCAACCTCCACATCAACCAGGCTGCCACTTGCTTCACGGCACTGGATGGTGTGCCTGAAGCTGGCTTCCACATCTGCGCTGCCGACACGATACACCAGCTTCCGGCCAATGCACAGTGCCACCTTGAATTCCTGCACCAGCTGCATGTAGCAGCAGCAGCAGAAGCGGCAGCGGAAGGCGGTCAGCTATGACTTGCCCTGT
>CADDIJ020000203.1:0-23286 GCA_902809745.2 Tetradesmus lagerheimii
CAGGCTCAAAAGACAGCAGAGCCATGCGCACAGCTCGCATCTCCTGCTGGTTGATGTGCATGCACGCTTCAGCAGCAGACCAGGCGCCGTGAGCAACCCCTTCAGGGCTGTCGCCCAGGACAGGCAGCACAGCGCCCCAGCCTGTGGGACATGCATCAACAAACAAATCAACAGTAGCCGGGCGCAACCGAATAGGCGACGACAAATGCTGCACAGGGATGCTCGCCCACCACTCAAGATCACGGAAGGACTGGCGGGAGATGCTGACAGTCCCATTCCGGCCAGAAACAGACGCACAATCGTCATACAAACTACGCAGAAACAGGTTGGCCGGCATGACAGCCAGCCGCACAGACTGCGCATATCCACAAAATGCAGCCAGCGCTCGCTTTGGCACGCGGCGCTTGTTCTGCTTGGCAGCAACAGCAATGCCGCGCGCCAGGCGGGTGAGGCGGGCAACCTTGGCTGGGGGCGCACAGAAGGTGCCTTGGGCCAGGTCCACAACCAGGCCCAAATGCTCCAGCCGCTGTGTGGGCTCCCACACAGACTTGGTGGGGTGGGGCGTAAAGCCAAGCCGGTACATTATGGATTGGATCCACTCAGCACCGGCTGCTGCTGTCTCCTGGTCAGGGAACACAAACAAAAAGTCATCCAAGTAGGGCAGTACCTTGCAGCCAACCTGCGCTACACTGCCACAGCTGCCAGGCGCTGCAGGGTACATGGTGCCTGACGGCACACGTGTATGCGCAGGGGAGCGCAGATGCGCAACAAAAGGCCTAGTCACCTTGGTGAAGTAGTAAGGCGAGTTATTCCAGCCAAAAGGCAAGCAGTTGATCTGATAAAACTCGCCAGCAAACTCGAAGCAAAAGTAATCGACTGCGCTAGCGTGCAGAGGCACCTGATAGAATGCGTCTGCCATGTCAGCCTTGACAGCAAAGGCATTGCTCAAGTCGTAACGCTGCAAAAACCGCAGCGTCTCAAACCTGCACTTGCGGGCGACATTGGAGGTGTTGATATACTTGTAATTGATCACCAGACGCCAAGAACTGCCCTTGGGCACACAAAATGCATTAGAGCAGTATGCAGGGCGGGAGGCAAGCTTGGTAAGCACACGCAACTTGCTGAGGCGGGGCGCTTCAGTGCACAACCACCATTGCTTTTGGGCGTTGGTAGATGGCAAAGGGTTCTTGTAAAAGGGGGGCGGCGCGCGGCCACCCAGCCACTCTACAGGAACACCATGCTGCAGCCAGCTGAGCAAATGCGAAGATGCACCAATGGCACGCCACTGCTTGCCGCACAATCCTAAGCGCCAGTGCAGCGGCGTGCTTGCAGGAAAGCTGTGCACAGTAACCATGCTCAGATGTCAAGAAAAGGCACCACAATGATGTGCCCCACACAGCTGCTTAATGACGCAACAGCTGGGTGTTCAGACGAGTAGCCTAATGACTGGCCGTTACGTGGGAGCCGCCCCACACTCGCCTGCTGTGTGCGCAGGGCGCTTACTGCACTGCTGCTCCAGCAGATGTGCTGCCAGAGCCCATGCCTCCGTTGCCAGTGCTGCTGCTGGCTGTGAAAGCCTGCAAGCTGCTCCAGCCGCCTGTTGTGGCGCCATGCGCAGCGCGCTGCCGAACTGGCGGCGCACAATCAGGTGTGCGCTGCTGCTGCTGCTGCGACGGCGCACACTGCCAATGAGGCTGCTGTTCTCGCCATTGCTGCTGCTGCTGTGGCTTCTGGGGCTGTCAAAGCAGCCACTCAGCGCCAGCGCTTCACCTGCTGAGCTCCAGCTGCTGTTGCTGGGGCCCAAACAACCCCTCATGCTGAGGAGGTAAGCAGCCATACGTAGCTGCGTGCTGACGTGCAGCAAAATGCCGGTCTGTCGGGACTGCACTGTGAAGACAAGCTCCAGCCGCTGGTGCTCCTGCCTGACGCTGGTGCTGCTGCGGCGCCTGCTGCTTGTGTCACTTATCTACACCCCTAAGCGGAGATAGCTGACCTTAAGAAACTGCGGAAAGCGCATTAACTCAAGCCCAGCGTGCCAAAGGGCTGAAAGAGCACGCGACGGCCGCAGGTAGCCGTGCGTTCAGCTGCCTCTGGCCGACCTAAAGCAGGTCCTTAGTTTGTTCTCAGATATACGTAAGAACGATCTGGAGATATTCGGAGGTATTAATGGATCGATTTCAGAGAAGTGATAAAAAATAGGACGTGTGCAACACTCCAAACGCTACCGAAGTAGCGAGTCGAGTTGCAGTTCGCATGAACAGCAACGAAACGTGCAGTGCTAGACGCCTGCGCATGCTAAGTGGCCTTCGGCAGCAGTGAGGTAATGACGTGTTTTGACTGTCACCTCACCCACTGCTTGCCTTTGACCAGGCAAGCAGGGATACAGCTACGCTGCATTAACCGCAATGAACAAGTCCATTGCACATTAATGCTATACGCGTAGAGCGTATCTGGCCCGGTTTTTGGGCATATTTTTGTGGTATATTGCCCTATACGCTTTATACGCTGATATACGCATATGATACGCGTATATCGAGTCGCGTTGTGTCTCCAGTGCAGCAGCAGCAGCGGTGACAAGCTCATTCGACCGGTTACAGCAGCGGCACTCTGGGCCAGACCCCCCGTTTTAACCTGTGTTTTCCAGTGTTATCCCCGTTTTTTCCGTGAAAACTGGTGAAAACTTTATCCCATAGAAAACCAGAGCAATACGAGGTGAAATACTACCAAAAACTTTTATCTGGGTTTCTTTGGTGAAAGCCAGTGAAAAAGTTACCCGCTGGTAAGAAAACATCCAACCATGCCAGCCATCAGCAGCACCCAGCACACCCCATGACCACAGAAACATGATGTTCTCTTGCGTAACACGCTCAGCCCTGGCTCCACTTGTACCAACGCTTCAACTGCGCGAGCAAGAGCACGGGCACCTGCATGTAATCCTCACCACTATCAAAGCTGAAGCGAACACTGTGTGCGCAGCAGGCTGCTGCATGTGGCAGCATGCTGCCACGTGTGAGATAGGGCACACCTCAAAGGCAACCTTAAAGCATGACTGAATGTTGTACACCCAGTGCAGCCACCCTGGTGGCACCCAAACACCTCTACCTGCCTGCTGCTCCACCACGCGTGCATGCTCTCCCAACTCATGTGCTACTGCTGTCATGCCTGCAGCGTCCAACTCCACCTTATGATCCATCAGAGCATCCCATGCATACTGTCTATCTTCCTGCAGCTCCTTCTGCTGTTGCCCGTCCTGCTGCTGCTGCTGCTGCTCCTCCTCATCCAGTTGCTGCTGCTGTTGCTGCTTTTTGCTCAGCCGCTGTTGCGGGTGTTGCTTCTTCTGCATGTTCTTGCGCTCCTGCTGCTGCTGCTTGCTGATCTCCTGCCTAGATTTGGCAGCAGTTTCTGACACGCCTGCTACTAACTTGGGCCTGTCCTTCACTACGGCCTGTCCTTCACTACAGCATGCTGCCACAACGCGTCCAACGCTCCGACACTACGACGCCACACGAATATCAGAACGCTCCCTGGCGTTGTCATGGCCACAGATGCGCCATTAAGGCCTGCCAAAGGTCCCAACACCACTGCTGCTGCTGCTGGCGTGGACATGGCGCCGCGCAGCACAGGCAGCAGTGCACTGCTGCACAGCAGCTGCAAAGTGCTCCAGGCAATGCCAAATCACAAACACAGCTGCAATCCATCCTTTCAAGATCCACCACATGAATTACGCCATGCTACCAGTCACCCCAGCTTTGGCTGCGCTGTGAGTGCAGCAGTGTTGGCATTGACAGCAGCGATGGTTCGATGTCTGCGCTGTGAGTGCAGCAGTGTTGGCGTTGACAGCAATAGCCAGAAACTGAGAGCTGGTGTGTTGGTGTTTGCGTGGCTGGGATGTGATGTTCAGCTGGCAGTTGGGGATTTTCAAGTCACCCGGCGGGTGGTGTTGTGTGTATGGTTTATGGAGCTGGGCAATAGCTGGTGATTACCATTGGTGTCAGTATGGCTCTGCGGTGTTTGGAGTTGCAGGTGATTGCTGACTTCTGATTCAATGAAGCAGGAAGATAATGAGCAGCGTTGGGGGTTGATGACAGTTGCAGTGGCACAGAGGGTGACAGCTGCCTACGTGGCACTGTCAAGGAGCCCATGATGGGCTTGTGCAGTTGCTGGTCAGTGCGCTGTGCTGCTGTTGGCTCACATTTGGCGTTATGTGGTGAGCTGACATGTATATCAGCCTGGCCTGCTCTGTAATATAATCTAGATAAAGATAATAAACATATGTGTTACAACCAAAAGGTTACTGATCCTGATTCCTGGAAATGGGGACACAAAAATACGCATACGTATACATAAAATACGCTGTATACTAGTGTAGTTACTGCATACCAGTTTCAAACATACTTTTTGTCCCCTCCCTGCAAGTAGGTGCTGCATAAACCAAAAGGTCAGGCATGCAATGAAGAGCACACTGTACAACACCATCAAGCCCATATGACTCACACACCATGTGGTGGCCCCCTCTTGAGTTCGGCGGTGTGCTGACGATCAGCAGCTGAGCAGTGCTGCTGCTGAGAGGTAGGCGGGGGGTGGGTGTTGTGGAGCCGATGGGCTGCAAGACCCTGCAGGAGCTGCAGCAAGCACGTTCGTCTTTGGCCAATCCCCAAGCCCTCGCTGCTGATGCTGGGCTGTCACAGCCTCAAGTTGAGGTGGTGGCGAGATGCCTGTCGGTTGGTATCTCACTCCCGGCTTATTCCGGCTGGGGTGGTGGCAGGGCTCGCAACCTCCCCCCTGGAGATTTCAATCACCTGGTGCCACCACCTTCGAAAGGGCCTTGGTCTATTTCGACCAGCTGCCCATCAGGGGGCCTCAGTGGTGGGCAGGTGCATTCTGGCGGGAGAATAGGTCGAATCACCCCCCATTGTGGGTTTAAGATTTTGAAACCGCTGGTTGAAGTCCCTTCCACAATCGCCAAAATTCTGGGCCCGCGGTCTCTGACTCGTCGATGAGGTTGCGCGCCTGGGTGGCGGTAGCACCTCGTTACAGCTGCTGCCGCCGTCACCGCTGCTGCCTTCACTGCTGCTGCCGTCACTGCTGCATGCAGCTGCGCAGCTGGTGCTGCCGCCAGGCGGCGCCGTCACTGCTGCTGCAGTCACTATTGTGGTCTTCACCACTGCCGATGCTACTGCTGCAGCTGGGGTTGCTGCGCAGCGGCAGGCTGCTGCTGCTGCTGCTGTTTGCATTTGACCTGAAAGTCAATAAGCTTACAGAGAGTTTCATGCCCTGCCAGGGTGGGTGTAGCGTCAAAGTCCGTTACAATCGTCATATTCTTGTCACGAAACAATGTCACATGTCACAGTGACATGTAACTGTGGAAGCCGGGTACCGGTACACTGTCTGTTTAGCCCCATCGTCACTCCCAGAACTCAGCATCACACAAGCACTGCTGCACATGACATGGCCTTTTTACCTTCTGTATCATCAAACTGCTACACTCCCTCTTTTGCTACACTCCAATGACAAAGCTTCTAGCTGATACAATCCAGCTGTACTACACCAGCAACTGTACTACAATGGTATTGCCAGTGCATAATCACTCCACTCACTGCAACACGGTACTGCTGTACTGCTTAACCACCGTATCCTACTATACCATCATGTAGTCAAGACTCAGCCTGAACGATACGATACGGCAGCCTGAGCTGTCAGCTAGACACAAAGGCCGCCCCTTACACACCATTAGGGCAGGGTAAGGCCAGACACAGACACGATCACAAGTGCAAAGCACCGTGGCATTCAGTAAGAACGAAGGAGGCACCCAGCAATGCCTCCCATGGCGCATGGGCCAAGCACCCCGCAACCCAGTACGACTGTGTGCAAGGGCTGCACCGCATGCATGAACAATGATCAGGGCAATCGCATGCAATAACAGCACAGCATCACACATGACTCACATGGTGTGAACAACAGATGCGTGCCAGCCTTGCAGTTGAACTACACCGCATGTATGAACCAAAAGAAGGCAGATGCAATGACTAGATGATATGCGTGTAAGAATAGCACAGCATGTGTGGGAATAGCGCAGCACGCTGCATGGCCCGGGGTGCAATGCCCACCTGCTGTGCTGCGCTGCAGCTAACCCAGCCTCCACGCTGCAGGCTCCACTGCTGCTGCTGTTGCTGCTGCTTGCTGCTGCAACCTTCAACCTTAGGCTAAGGCTTGCTGCTGCAACCTTACTACCTGAGCCTCAGGCTGCAAGTTGCAGGCTTGGTCACCTGCACGCCTGGCACCCACTCCCAAGTGGAGCCCGTTAGAGGACACCACAAGGCAGCAAACACCCTGCACCCGGGGTAAATCTCTCGTAGCGGATCCAGCAACGCGCTCCCGCGCAGTGCAGCGCTGCCCTTCTGGTGCTGCTGCTTCTGCAGCTGGCCAGTGCTGCCCAAACAGCAGTGCCCCACTGCAGCTTGCAAACAGCAGCTGCCTGGGGCCAACATGCTGCCCCACCCAGCTGTACCCTACAAGCTGGCCAGAACCACACCTGTAGGCCAGCAGTGGCTGCAGTAGCTGTTCCAGTGCAGCTGCTTGGCTGCTGTTTGGCAGGGTAAGGCCTGGCCTTTGCGGCGAACCGGACTTCAAGGGCCAGGCTGGTGGGGTGCTGCCCCAGTGGCGTGGTGGTTGGTGCCTCGCTTTCCACCAGCCTCAACTGGGACAGTGACAATGCTGTGTTTGTGGCGCTGCCGCAACTGCTGCTGCTGTTGCTGCTGCTGCTACCGCCATTTGTGCTGAAGGTCTTGATGTCGCTGCCATTGCTAAGCTTGCTGCTGCTGCTGCGGCAGGTGTGCCAGCTCTGCTGCGCACAGCTGCGCACCCTGAGCAATGCGTGCTTGCCTGCTGCAGCTGCCTGCAACGGTTGCTGCAGAGGATTGCTGTGGACATGCCGCGTTATCTTGCCAGGCCTGCACAGTGCGCCACAAACACAGTATGCGAAACTGTCTGGATGGTGTTGCAGCGACGGGCCACATGATGCTGCCAGGCGGGCAGGCGGGCTAGCTTGCAGCGGTGACGTGGAGGTGCCGCATGTAGCAGAGTAACCTTGAGCACTTGGTGCAATGCGCAACAGGCAGCTGCATAATCACCCAACAGAGTGTGCACAATGCATCTGCACAAGCTCCCTTGTCAATACACAGGGGCTGCTTTGCATAGTCCTTGCAGAATGCTCAGATTCCAGCTGCTGACTTGAAGATCCCCGCTCACCTGCTAACCTGCAAGGAAGTTTCAAAGCAGAGTGACAAGAGTGCCCTGCTTGTCATAATTGCAGGAGAGGAACCCCGTGCGTTGATGCGATGATGGCATTTATTCACGGTGCCACTGCTAGCTGCTGTTATGCTGATTGGAGCTGCTGGAAGCGCTTTGTGTGCACACGTGCCTGTAGCAGCAGCACGTGCCTAGCTACAGCAGAGGATGCAGAAAACAGCACTCCTGGCCTCTAACATGCATCGTTAGCACGAGGCAGCATAGGACGTTCGACAGCACGCATTTATTCAACCCAATCCGGAATAGTTGAGGGGTGAGGCGCGAGATAGCAAGGTAAAGACGTCGACCTTGCAACCTTTAGCAAGGCACAACCTTGCCTGGGTTGCCTGCAACTCTTGGTGATACGTAGCACCCGCAGCAGTTCAGCATACAACTGCAGCGCTGCGCTTCGTCATAACCGCACCGCAGCGCTGCTAGCAGTTCAGCACAGCTGCAACGTTAACAGCTGTGGACACGTGTCGCAGCGAGCTCGCTGTCCTCGAGGACGCGCGTTGCCACCACACCAAATACAGCTGGTATCTGCAAAATGTCAGGTTGTCAGGCTCTCAGCACAACGAAAGGTTCGAATCCTCTTGACGCTGGCCGATTGACCGCACGGTCAGCGCTGGCCAGCGGCCCATGGGCCGTCCCCGTCCGCCAAGCGTGCGGCTTGTTCGATGCTGTTACGGTTTGCGAGTCAAACACAAAATTGGTATATCTGCTACAGCTCATCGAAAAAGGCTCTCGATTCATGGATGCGTCCAGAGAGTAGGCCGACATACCCTAGTATACTCGCTGTTCTCACTACGTATACGTAGCGGCATACCGTCCGGGGCTGGACAACAGAGCCGCTTGATAGATCCTTGATGGGTGACATGGTGGCACTACTTACATGCTTGGTGACTTGATTGGTTCGTTACCTTGTAAATCTGTGCATGCTGTGAATCATCACACTGATGGCTGATTGGCTACTGGCGGCTGCGCAGCCGCTGCCGCAGTGCAAGCTTGCACTCGTTCCATCATGAAATGCATGGCATGCATTTGACGTGGACATGCGAGACACAGCAGGTATCCATTCACAGGCTGCAGCAGCCAGCAAACACGTACATTCCTGTCATCAATCACGGTCTCATGATCAGCGATGTTTACTGTACAGTCGTGTGAAGTGCTTCTAGTCACCAGACCCACGAGGCACTGCCTGTGGCACACTGTTAGCACGTGGTTTTGCACTGCACTTGGTTTATGCAGAAACCTGCAAGCACCTATAGGTGCTGGTTGTCCAATATCAGAAGCACTGCACGGATGTGTATATATATATGAAGTGTCGGTACAAGCCTAATAAGAAGGGTGGGGCAATTGCACAGGGGGTTGCGTATCAACAACAAGGCTTGTGCAATACTTCATCTGCCGGCAGTGCTGGCAGCGCTCACACAGCACCACCCATGTCATCGCTCCTGCAATCAAGTTGAGCACCAACACGCGTGCATTTACGCATGCTACTGTGTGCAGCGCACGTGGAAGATGTACCAAGAGGTATTTCACAGCCCTTATCCCGCATGCAAGGTGCACCACGTGGCAGCACACTGTGCGGTGAACCTCCTCAGGAGGTGATGCAATCGCAGTCCGACTGGATTGTAGTACACACTGTGTAGGGCCTGCATGCAAGGCTGCTGCGCCAGTAGCATGTAGCACATAATGATGGCAGCACTGGCGCACGGGGACAACTCGAGACATATGTCGATCAGCATCTATCAACTACGCACCTCCACCATATCATGACCCGCCCGAGCTGTTGCTAACAGCTTGAGCTTCACACACAGCTCAAACAAAGATACAGAGCGTAATAGATGTAACACACCTACAATGCACAAGAACGGAAGCCTTGCCATTGATGAGGTAACATGATAAGCTGATAAGCTGATAAGCTTGATCTGGTAATTTGATGATGATAAGCTAAAACATGATAGTAACCTACTTACTGCACTGAGTGCAATATCACCACGTGTAGCGTCTGGTTGCTCAAGCCATCACAACGCATGCAGCTTGAGCAGCAAAGGCCTGCACTGCAGCTTTGTATACATATACAACAACACACACGACCATATACATATCATTACTTCACATGCACACAGTCACACACAACGAGTATACTGCTCGACTACTTCAGTCTGCTGCTGTTATCTGTTGCTGCTACTGCCGCCTGCGGGGTCATGGCACCTGCTCCAATGCAGGGCACCTGCTCCAATGCAGCACATACCTACGTCACCAATGCACAACTGCAGGGCCACCTATGCACGCATTCAGCAGTCACAGATGAGCCAACAAGCTCAAGCGCTAAACTGACAGCATGCATGCATATGCGCCCCCACTGCCGTGTGCACACCTCCTTCAAGCAACTCCATTCTAGCGCCTCACAGGCGCACGTGCCGTTCCCGCGGCAGCATCAATGCTGCAGGCATGCGGCGCACCCGCAAGTGCCTCTGCACTGCCCGCCGGCACATCTAGACGGCTGCGCCACAAAAGACCTACAGCGTAGCCCTACACTGCTGCTGCTAGTAGAAGTAGTGCTGTCTGTTGGCACAGAGCTCTTGCCAGCTCTGCTCGTCTGCTGTTGTTGCAGTTGCAATTGAGCTTCCATGTTAGCGCTGCTGCTGCTGCTGGCTCCGCAAGCCTGCAACCGGGAGGCACTGCTGCTGCCACTGATATCCGCACCGCTACTGCTACTGTTGCTGCATTCCGGCAGTGCTTGCACGTTTCCATCATGATCACACACCACGCAGCCAATGTTGCTGACAGCCCCAGCCGCCTGCAGCTGCTGGATCTGCTGGTTGCAGCGCAGCGCTCTGCTGAGCACGTTGAGCAGCTGCTGGTGCTGTGCGCGTGCTCGCGCGACCTCTTGCTTCGCTTCCAGTTCTAGCAGCAGCTTGCGCATGATCTCATAGGTGCCGAACGAGATGATGGCGGAGGGCACCAGCCGCAGCGTGGCAGCACCGAGGCCCCTGCAGCAGCAGCAGTGGAGGCAGCGAAAGCAGGACAGGTGTCACTTCAACTGCTTCACCGGGTGGAAGGACAGATGCCTTGCATGGTGCAGCAGCATCGAAGGTCAGCAGCAGCAACTGGCGCGGAGCGCGTACGTGCTGAATGAGTGTCTCGCAACAGGCACTGATGGCTGTGCGGCAGCAACAGCACCCCTGCAACAGCACCCCTGCAACAGCACCCCTGCAACAGCCCCACTTGCAGCAGCATCACCTGCCAACCCTGGCATCCTGTCTCACCTGTACAGTGCGGTAGGTCCTCCTTGTCTCACAATCGCCCGCAGCACATCCAGCATCCCAGGGCCAGCAGCAGCACTGCTGCCACCGCCACCAGCTGCTGCCGCTGCTGCTGCTGCCAGCTGCGCCGTGCCGGCCATTTGCATTCGCCGCGAGACGGTCTCAAGCGGGAACGCCACCATCTGGCCGCTCCATGCGGCAACCACTCCACAGCAGAGGCTGGCGCCTATGTCTGGTTCGCGGTGGTGAGCCTGTGTGTAGGCGCGCTTCAGCAGGTCGTGCAGCCTGCAGGCGTGATGCACGCGCAGCGGAGGCACACACTAGCGTCACATGGCACATGGCGCTCACATGACCACGTGATCAGAAGGTTATCACACGGCGGCGAATTTTCCATATATGTGGGGTGGCCAAATGTGGGGGGGAAGGGAGGGGGCAGGCGCCATTTTCAGGCCCTGAAGGAGCCACGTGGGCGGGAAACTGCCAGTTTTGTGCGGTGGTGCCAGTTTGCCAGTGGCTGCAAGACGCGCCTCTTTGGCCTAAAGGCACATCATGGTTACAGAGCTGAGCCAACGCTAAGCTCAAAGCGCAATGCTAGCATCAGCTGTGTGCGCTGTTACACCGGCCATACACAGAAACACCACACTGCAAACGTCCTAAATCATAATCTGCAGACACTCGCACCATACTCGGCTGAACTCAGGTGAACTGCAAGTACAATAGTTCTCATGGCTTGCACAGCATGTCATGCACATGGTGCATATGGCGCAAACATCAGATCACAGTGGCCTCACAATCATTGAAGCCATCCAAAAATAAAACAGATGTTGCAGGCATCGCAGCCTTGTACACCCTCGCAGACCACATGTCAACGTGTGCCACTTGGATTCATGACATCCACAGCCAAAGCAATGCTGATTGGCCTCAGCAGTTCACGCATCTGGCTGCGTGCAGGTGCCATTTTCACTGCACGGGGCACCGCGCAGCACTGCTGCAACTGAGGTGCCTGACTCCCATATGCGAAGTATGCAGTCCATTGTGTAAGCTGTGTGAGTTGATTTGAAGCGATGACCACAGTGCCGACTCTTCTGCCCCTCACTTGTTCCAACAATGGCAGCATTGCTGCTGTATGTGCAGAATCTTGTTCACATCCTGTGCTGCTCAGGCAAGCGCTGCTTGCCACCTGCACTGCGGCTGTCTGCACCTGCAACATTAACAGCACCTCCTGCACTCGCTGCAAGCCCTGCCATCGACCTCAGCAGCAGGCCAAGTGGCATCTGCTCGTGCGCAACCGCCAGCCGTGCTGTGGCTGCTGCTGCATCAAACCCAGTCATGTGTGCCTGATCAACGATGGCTGCAGCTGCTCATGCAAATGCAACCGCTGGCCTGGCAACAGCGGAGCAGCAGCAAGTATTCCTGCCGCAGGCACACTTGTGTTGGCATCTGCAGCATCCACGACAGCTGGCAGAGATGACTGTGCTGCTTCAACACTGCTGCCAGCAGTTGCTGCTGCATTGCAACTGTGCTGCAAGCTGCATCGAGTTGCTCACACCAGTAGCTGCTGCTTCATCTGTCTATACGGGCAGACAGGGTTCAGCGCCGCCTACTGCCCTGCGCGCTCACTTGGTGGTGTCCTGAGCTCATCACTGCTGCTGCTGCTGATGCCAGGGTGGGCACGGCGGCACCAGCAGTAGCAGCAGCAGCAGCAGCAACAGCAGCAGCAGGTTTTCAACTTGTCAATGCTGTGCTGCTCTTGCTTCCGCTGCTGCCTCCTGCACCGATGTGGCTGCTGCAGGGGGTGCTTCAATCATTGCGTTCAAGTCTGCAGGAGGAAACAGTACAAGGAGCAGAAGGGTGCAACATAACTCAGTGTGGCAGCAGTTGATTGCGTAGGGCTATGCATGATGGGTTTGGGGGACTCGCACACCAGGCTGTTGACGCAAATAATTGGTTCACCACTGCATTCAACTATCATAGTTGCTATGATAGCAGCATGCCATGCTGCTGTAGTGAGTGACTCACCATCACACTCAGTGTTTGCAACGTGCGTGTCATTGCTTCTGCCGGCAGCAGCAACAACAGAAGCAGCTCCACCACCACCACCAGAAGCAGAAGCCTGCATGCCCTTCTGCTGTTCCTGCAACAATGCTCCTCCCTGCTGCTGCAGCAGCAGTCTGGCAGCGGCTGCTGTCCCTGCAAAGCCTCCAACAGTTCCTGCTGTCGCTGCTGAACATGGAGTTTCACGTGTACTAGAGCGCACACAGCTCTCGCGTCATGGCAGCCTGACACTGCAGCTGGTGTAGGCTGTCGCAGAGGGTTTGTCTCTCTTGCTCAGCATGGTGCCGCTCTGTATGTGCTTTCATCCGCTCGTGCAGCAGTTGCAGTTGCTGCAGCACGGCGAGCAGCTGCTAATGGTTCTGCCTCATTGCTGCCTGCAGATCCTGAATACGGGCAGATGCCCATTCTGCTCATGACCAGCAGACTGCTGCTGCTGCTGCACCTGCTCATCAGCTGCCTGTGCTGCTGCCCCTGCTGCTGCCAGCTGCTAGTAAAGGGCTGCTTCTCCTGCGGCTGCGGCTGCTGCTGGGTCCTGGCTGTGCAGGAGCATTGCTTGCAAACCCCTTTCAGGATACATCTGATGCTATGCACAGATGCGCCTGATGCTATCAGTCTTCGGCTTCCTGTGCGACTTCTTGCCACACATGTACAAAGGACAGCAGATCTGTGTGTAGCAGCGGTTGAAGGTAGACCTGAGGGTTGCAGGCGACTGCAACGATGTTCATTGTGTGAAGTGTGACCGGATGAAGGCTGTTGTCGATAGAGGCATACCGCACCGGTCATATATGCAAATAGCGCATAAATGCTTATCCTCGCTCTCGAACCCTTAAATTATGACCACTGACAAATGTTTCGAGGCCGGAACCCTTATCTTTATGCGGCAAAATGCGAAAAAATTTCAAGGCCCGAGAAGGTCCGAAAACGGCCCTGCCTGGCTCCATTTGGATGTGCTTATCATTCACTATCATTCAAATAACGTTTCTGGCTCCGTAGCTCCGCACTGCAGTCCCCAATAGCACAGCAGTAGCCCTGACAAAGGGTGCAGCAGCAGCAGCAGCGGCAGCAGGCGAGGCTGGCACTGGTCAATGCAGCGCTGCCCAGCGACGGCATTACAGCTATGTTTACTGCATGTGTGCATCAGCAGCACACCTATGTTGTTCCTGTGTTGTGGTTGTGCACTGCGGTTGATCCGCTGCGCCGTGTGAAAGGAAGCAGTGTGCGCAAGGGTAGCCATATGTGACCTGCAATTCCATGCTGGGCTCAATACCATGCACATCCTGCCTTGGGGTGTCACTAATCTGCCCCACAGTTGTTTGTAGACCATTTCCAGCAGATCTGTGCTAGTCACAGTTTGGCCACCCCTTATCTTTATGACACTTTGACGCGCTGGGGGTTCGGCAGAGCTCTTATAATTACGGTAAAAAATTTCTCCGCTGCACAGCCCCTTAATATATGCACAATTTGCATATATGACCGATACGGTAGACTTCAGTCGTGGGATTGGGCAGCTGGTAGATGAAGTTGGTGTGCTTTTCTGAGTCAAGCGGTGCCTGTGATTCATCACCTGAAGGATTTTACATAACTAACTTGCTTTGTCCGCAGCATAATCGAGTACGTGCGCGATGTATTCAGCAACCCCGCGTGGCATTGCCGCACTCTTGCAAAACAAGCGAGTCAAGGCTTGGAGGCCAGCTAAAAATGTAGATAAGTTCATGAAACAAACACTCTGTGTGCGGATCAAAGGCGGTAGGTTCTCTACATGACACAGTTGTAATTGCCCTCGAACACGGTGATTTGGCAGCATCGCGAACGCCCGTTCCAACATACCAGGTTTGTACGACAGGAATATTTAGACGTATCAGTGCACTGCAAAGCTCAACAGAGAGCGTGTACGTAATGTTATTGTAATTGCCGTGGTGCGAGAAAGTGAGCTTTCTCTTGCCTGCACCAACGGCGACCAAAACATCATCGATTATGCAGAACATCTTTGTTAAAGCTATGCGCAAGTTACCGACGGGTGCGAGGGGTTGTAGTGGGAGAACTTGTAATTGGTTTGTAAGTGACATCCCACAGGCCCCCCCCCCCACGGCACGGCACACGGTGATCACACGGCATGCAAACACTAAGATGAAGCTCCAGTGGGGAAGTAGTTGCTGCACACAGCAGCAGAGGCCGGCGCCTGTGTTTGGTCCGTGTGGCGTGTCCTGCTACAGGCGCGCTTGAGCAGGCCGTGCAACTCACGCAGACTGCGCAAAGCAGACCCAAACACGAGCCCGGACCCTCCAGCCAACAATGAAACAGGTAAGACCCACACACCCATAAGTGATTGCCGCTTCTGGTGCGATTGCCAGCAGGCTTGGTCCTAGGCCTCTGTAAAACGCCCCGGCCCCCTCCTGCTTTGCCATAGCAGCAACGCAGTGCCGCAAGCCGCTGTAGCGTTGCGCTGCGCCTAGTGTCACTCTGCTGCGCACCACCTCCAAAGGGTACAGCAGCGCCCAGCTGAGCGTTCCTGCAAGGCCTGCTGCTGCAAAGGTCTTGGCGTAGCTGTCAGCGCCCAGCCAAGATTTGAACCTGCGTTATAGCACAAGATGTTATGCGCGACGGCAAATACGACAAACATCAGACTGGGCTGCGATGCAGCCGCGCCAAGCAGTGCGTGCTTGAGCATTGTAGGACGTTATACATCAAGCACTTTGCTGCCATGCTCATCCCACAGTGGCTCACGACGTGCAAGCATGGTCAAAGCACGCCATGACGCAGCACCCATGCCTGCTCACAGGCCACTGGCCGGTGCGCACTGCAACCATGATCATGCAAGTCCAGGCTGTCTCATCGGAAACATGTCACCAAACAGGGACCACCACCACCACCTACAGGTCAAACACGAAGAAGTCAACTGCACGTGGGATGGCACTTCAGCAATGCTGCTGACATCCCACGCTGGTCTGATTGGTTCGGGAGTATGATGCCAGTCATGCGCAAGAACGCAACACGGCGCAGCATGGACGCCACTTTGCAACCGAGGAGTTAACAGCGAGCCAACTGCGCACAAAAAAGGCGCCCTTTCGCTTCCACGCTGTGCTGGGCGCTGCACATCAAAATCTTCACAGTCCACGGTTTGCTGGACAATCTACCTGACGATTTTCAAGTCCACGCTTGCTGGGCGATCTCCTTCAGCACCACAGCACACACCACTCACAGGTCAAAGGCGAAGAAGTCGACTGCGCGTGCGGGTGCGCTGCGCATCACGTTGACCAGGTTGCCCCTGAATAGCGAGCCCGCGCCCCCCGCAGCAACCAGGCCCTGCGCTGCCGACAGCAGGCTGCAGCCAGGCGGCAGCGCCCCTGCAGCAGCGCAGCCAGCCAGCATGGCACGGCACCACAGACAGGCAAGGTGTCATCACAGCAGAGCCTTGAGTGATGGCAGCAGGCGGGGAACCTCGGGTACAGCAAGGCGACAAGAGTGGCAAGCGCACGGCCAACGAATGCGATGTTGCGACACGTAACTTGCTGCTGCTGCGACAAAGTGCATATGCCGCCCTCGCCTGCTGTTGCCGCCACGCGCAGCGGGTCTAGCGGCGCCGTCGCAGTCTGCTTACATTGCCTGAGGGCGCATTGCTTGAGCCAGGGCATGGCGCAAGGCGATGTCATGCAACACCCAGTTGAAGTTTTGGCCGTACCGCTGGTAATTCAAAGTGGACCCCTCTATGGTTGCCCCCTGTTGGGTAAGCGATTGACTCACACAGCCGCAGCTGGCGTTGCAAGGCCATGCCCTCACCTGCCATTGCTGCCAGGCGTAGTGTCTCCAGCGGTGCCGTTGCGCTGCGGCTGGCAGCTCCAGCAACAGCACCAGCAAGCAGGTGGCCTGGCAGGCAGCAGCAGCATCAGCAGCAAAGGTTGTGGGAGCAAGCAGCAGCAGGAGCAGCGGAAACAGCAGCAGAAAGTCAACTCGGTGAAGCAGCAGAGAGAAACTCGGCGACGCATGCGGCTGTGATCGCACAAATGGCGTACTGTGTCAACTGGCAGTGATCTGATAACTAATGGTGGTCTAGCGGTTTTATTGACGGGAAACGAAAGTGTACCGAAATGACAAAAACAACGGCTGCTGCCACATGTTATGCCGGTCGTGCAATGTACAGCGTACACCATGTATTCTTGTGCTGCTGCTGCTGCTGCTGCGCCCACCCCAGGGTGCTCCGCTGCGCCTGTTGCGCTCCAGGATGCTGAAGTGGCCTCCCATGTCGGCACACTGCAGCGCTGCAGGCCCGCTGAGCCAGTACTCAACCAGCTGGCCCTGCTGCGGGAGCAGCATGAAGAAGCGACGGAACTCGCCAAAAGTGAGGCGCCTGCACAGGCCAACACCACCAACCCACATCAGACAGCAGCAGCAGCAGCAGCAGTGTCAGCATGGCAAGGATAGAGACAGGAAGGCAACCACAGCAGTGCAGCTACACCACTGTACCCAATTCCGCGTGTTGTCCCTGCTACTGCAGCAGCAGCATGAAGAAACGCAGCTCCCCAGTACTGAGGCACCTGGATAAAAAGCAGAGATGAGAGCAAAAGGCAAAGAAGCAGCAGCAGCAGCAGCAGTCTTGGTGCCATTTCACGACTGCCGTATTGGAATTAGTGGCAGGTCCCGCATATGCGCTCTTCGCTGCTGCTGCTGCTGCTGCCGCCGCCGTCGCCGCCGCTGCTGCTGCCACTGCTGCCGCTGCCGCCGTTGCCGTCGCTGCTGCTGCTGCTGCCACCGCTGCCGCTGCCGCTGCCACTCTGCTCTGCTCACCGGGTGGCGTCCACGTGCATGCGAGCCAGCAGCTGCCTGACCACGTCTTGCCGCGTGCGCAGCACACACCTGCTGCGGGGGCTGCAGATGGACACGCGCGCAAGGCTGGCATGCAGGTCCTCCGCAGATATGTGGCCATCACCATCTGAAACACAGCAGCAGCAGCAACAGCAGCAGCAGGCATAGACGTATGGCAATCGCTGTTTGCGTCCACCACACCGCGCCAGATGTGTCTGCCATTCAGCGATCAGTTGCGACACCAATGCCTGCTGCTGTTATGTGCAGGTGATGTGCGTTGTTGTACAGTGCAGACTGGGTGGTGTGGCTCACAGGCCGCTGCCGTCTTGTGTGCTGGTGGTGCAGACGCTGCTCCTGCTGCTGTTCACCTAGAAAGCTTTCTGAAGTCAGAGTGAACACCGCCGCATCATTGTTGAGCCGGAACATAACAACAGTAACAATGCTGGGTGACAGCACAACGCTGTTGATCTGCCGCACCCAGGTCGAATTGGCTGAAAGCCTCGCGCAGGCCAGCTTCCCGTGACACCACAAACTCGCGGAATGCAGCATAGCCAACCTGCAGCAGCAGCAGGCGCACATGCACAGACCGCGATGAACGAGAGCGGCAGCAAGGTGTGGCGTGTCGCATGCAGCACTGATGCTGCACCCACACGCCACCACCACAGCAGGCACTACACCAATGAACGCCTGCGGGCTGAGTCAATGTGGCAAGCAGCACATCTTGCCCCCTGCTGCCACTGGCAGTACGCTACATTGCTGCTTGGTTCCCTGCTGAAGTGCTGATGCTTCCTGGACCGCACGCTACACCTGAACCTCCCTGTCGGCTCATGATGTTGCTGCTCCGGCACGTCCTATGGCTGCTGCTGCTGCTGCTGCTACTGTTGCTGTTACAGGAACGCTCACCTCTCCTTCGAGCTCGTCTTCCAAACTGCTCAGCCGGTGCTGCTGCTGCTGCTGCTGCTGCAAAACAGCGTCCAGGAACGGCCTGACATAGCTGTGTGGTAGGTTGTGTGCTGCTGCAAAGTGCTGCAGGTCAGCCTCTGTGATGTGGCCCTGCAAGCAGCAGCGCAGCAGTGACCAAGTACATGCAGCCGCTCTAAAAATGCACAAGTGTACCACCGCAACCGTGCTTCAGTATTACAATAGGTCTTTTTGAGAGCTGGCATGCTTGGCTTGCTGCAATGCACCTGCTGTGCTGTTTGTGCTGCAGGAGCACCCTTGCTGACACACACAAAGGGCCAGACTGCCGTGGACAGACGTGAGTGGTGACCTTCACACCAAGCCCTCAGGCAACGGGAAAAGGTGTGTACCTGCCTGCTGCCAAATCAGATGTGCTGGCCTGCACCCCGTTTCATGGCAAGGATACAGCTGCAGCTCCCAGCTGCGCCCTAGGCACTTCAAAGTGCAGCTGCTGCCCTAGTTCCGGCATTAAAAGCAGATGCACTGTACCTTGCGATCCTTGTCAATCCTATCAAATGTGCTGCGGATGCTCTCCCCATGCACGCCCCATAGGCTGCAAACAGCAGGAGAGGTAGCAGAACGGTTTGAAGTGTCATCCGCCACTCAGGTGATGACAGCATGTGCATCAGCTGCCGGCACATCTGCTGCTTGCAACAGCTGCTGTCTCGCCGAGTTTGTGTACCTGCCGGCTGCTCCGGTGTTGGCTTCGACCGGCGCACGCCTATGGATGCGCCTGTGAGGTTTGCTGGCCCATCTAAAGGGTGGCGGGCTACTGCTAGTGCTGCCTGCCAAGCTGAAGCTAAGCAACTCTGGAGCAACCAAAACCGTGGGCGACAGTGGCGTAAGATTGCCGTTGCTGGTTGTGAACGCCAAGCGCATTTGCAGCTGCAAGAACGGGTGCGGGGTGCGCAGCAGGTAGCAACAGCGTCGCGAGCTTAGCAGGCAACCAAAACGTTTTCATGCGCAAAATGGACAATGTAGTGACGTCAAATCAGGTACCGAGTTGACTTTACCCCATGTAAGAACCCTCGTTCCCCAGGAGTGCCTGGCCTCGAGGCAGCGGCATCACGATCCAAGGCAGCATTTTCCCAACTCATTTGATAGTTCTGTCGTATACTTGCTCCACTGCAAATCACCAGAAGGTCAGTACCGCGCCTTGATGATCCCTCTGCCCGTCGTTGCAACTTGCAAGTACAACCTGTACTGGTTTGAGACGTTTGTTCGACTCTTCTTCAAAGTGAACCCAGCGAAAGCCAGGCAACCAGCAGCAACAACGACAGCAACACGGACGCAACCCTAGACAGCAGGGACCCTGCAGCGCATGCAAAGGCAGCATGCGCTCCTCAGCTTTCTCCACATGCTGGAATGATCAGCGTCTGCCCTGGAAGTGTCAGGCGGTCCATTCTTCGATGCTGCATGGCATGGTGCAGCCAGCTTACCTTACATTCAGGAAGCAGTGCAGGCAACATTCCGATTCCGCTGACTTTAGCAACAGCAGCAGCAGCAGTGGCAATGGAAGCAGCATGAGCAGAGCAGCACCAGCAGCACAGCAGTTATACCAGGATATACCTCTACATGCTGGGCTGCAGCAGACTCGCGCTGAGCCTGATTGTTGCAATCACGTGTGCAGCGTTAACCCTAACAGCTGGAGCAGCCCGTCACCTTCAAAGAGCACAGCGCACAGCAACATGCACAGCATGCAAGCATGGTTAAGCGCACCCGCCACAAGCAGCATCATAAACAGTAGCAGCAGCAGCAGTGCAGCGAGAGCTCCAGGTGGATCAGCCGGACCAGGAAAGCCAGGCAAAGACGCTGACGAATTTGGGCCAAACTTTGGAGGTGAAACAGCAGCTGTGGTGCTTGCCATGAGTGCAGCAGCAGCAGCAGCTTGGCGCTGCTCAGCTTTGTGGTGTGAGGCTGCCAGGCACCTATGCTGCTGTGATGCGCATCAGAGCCAAGCTGTGAATGCATGCAGTGGGGTGTTATGTATGCCTGTTGTGGTCCCTGGCACTTGCGGCATGGTAATGCGCGCAGCAGCAGCCCTGCTTCAAAGTGCCTAAGCAGCTTACTCAAGTGCATTGCTGCTGCTGTCAACTTGCAGTTGTAATCGCTGCGGTGAGTGACTCCAAGTGCGCTGCAATGTACCAGTAGTAGCTACTCGCATGGCTGTGGCTCTGCTGTGTTGTGAAGTCTGCTGCTGCTGCTGCTGCTGTGGCCTATATACTGCTTGATATTTGCTCTTATGTAGAGGCTGTGGTGGTATTGCGAGAGGACCTGCCGCTGCTGTTTCAGCAAGAGATGCGCTTCCACATCTACAGGGAAGACATAACGTTTAGGTGAGAGGCAGATGGCGTTGATGCTACGGCGTGAATGATGATTGTAACCCTTGTTTGTCGAGGTGTGAGCGGGTGAAGCAGGTCCATGGGCAACTGGATTCACCTGAACACCAGGTGGGCCAGTGGTGTTGAGGTGAGAGAGGCAGGCTCAAGTTTGGTCGCAGACAGTTGACAACAGTGCATATGCTGTTTTATGCTACAGTTAACGTGCGCCATGCATGCCTACAGCATGTAATGTTCATTGCTGTGTTTATCGCTGCTGCTGTATATCAGCCAGTCACACACACGGCACCAGGGAGATTCCTGCTTGCCTGCTGCTGCTGCTGCCACCGCTCCTGTTGTCTTCAAGACAATCCCGCACTTATCACTGATATGTATGTCGGTTTCGTACGCACGGGGCGTGTCATCGTGTCTCACATGTATCGTGTGTCACTTACCTCGTATGCGCAGGACGCCCTCGCTGCGCTCCCTGGGTGGGCTGTGGAAGTACAGGCTGCTGGCGCGCGGTGCTCGCTGGCTGGGGCGGCTGCTGTACAGCGACCTGAGCCTGAACGTGCCGCGCATGTGGCAACCGCCAGGCAACAGGCGGCAGCTCAGGTGTGCGGGTTGTGTACGCGCGCTGCTCAGTTGCTGGGTGGGCCGGGCCGGCAGTTGGGCAGCACAGCTGCACACAATGGTGCGGTGGATGGCGTGAGGTTCACTCAGGCAGCTCATGAGCATGCGGCTGGTTGTACCCGGTGCGCCTGTCAGGTGGTGTAGTGGCCTTTTCATTAGTGGCAGGCATCACGGCGCATGGGGCAGCCGCCAAGCAGCAGCAGGCGGCAGCTCAGGTGTGTGGCTGCAGTCGTCACGTCTGGGGACTGCAGCAGCTGTGGGGTTGCCTGTCACCATGTCCGGTTTTTTAGCAGCAGTGGGGTGGTGCAACAATGAACCTGGGCAATGTGGCGTGGACGTAGATTGGTTCAGATGTTGGCAGCTCGTGCTGAACCTGTGTGTCTGCAGGTTGCTGTCTCACAAGAGGCAATCCAATCGATAGCAGCAACAGTAATTGAAGCGGTGTGCCTGGTTACACACTGCTTGCTGGCGTTGCAGGGTGGTGCCCTCAGTCGGTTGGAGACGTGACAGCACCCGCAACGGGCTTGCTGCACGATTTATTCTCGCTGCTGTCTTTGCTTGCTGGTGATGCAGGGTACGTTGGACGGTGTCTGGCGTGCCGCGGCTCTCAATGCTAAGTGGTCAGGCGCTGTCAACGGAGGTGATTAGCACATACACGTTCGACTCACAGGGCAAGATCTACGAGCACCAGGTGCGCTGCGAAGTGTCATGTATGTGCTGCATTGCTGTTGTGTGTTACTGTGAGCTTGGATGGTGTGTTCAGGTGTGCCAGGTATCAGCAGCGTCAGCACTCCTGGTTGTGTTGGACATATATACGTGACTAGCAGGTGCTAGCATTGACTGTCTGAGTGGTGCTCACGTGCTGTCAACGGAGGGGATTCAGTGGCACCTGCCAGCGCTCACAGGGGAAGGTCTACGAGCACCAGGTGGGCTGTTGTGTTTGTCATAGCTGTCTTGTGTCATCACGCTACATCGCTGCTACAGTTAGAGACAGTGCGTATTGATGTTTGTTGTGTCAGCACACATGACTGTTTTTTGGACTTATGTCAGCAGCTGGAGTAGCAATGATCCAGGTGGAGGAATTGGCTCAGCTTACATGCAGCCAAATGTGTCATGGCAGGTGCGGAAGCGTTTTGGCGCGTTGGCAGCGCAGGCATCAGCATGCACAGCAGGTCGTTTGCACAGCGGTCGATGCTGGCGTGCCCTTCTACATTGTGGTTGCATGTCAGCAGCTGGAGCAGCAGTGGGGGCTCTGCTTGCGGCTGCCCGGCGGCTTGATGTTTCTCAAGTCGGCGTGCTGCTCCTTTTCATATGTAGAAATCCACACATGAGGTGCCTTGTGAAGCGCCTGAATCTGTTGTCGTGGCTGCTGCTGCTGCTGCTGCTGTGAGGGCAGGTGGACCAGATCATCCCGCCAGAGTCGCCACTGGTCAAGCTGCTGGAGTGGCTCATGGAGCGGCTGCAGCCAGGAGCAGTGCTACAGCCACAGCTGCCCATACCAGGCATGCCCAGGAGTTAACTAGCGCACTCAAGGGATGGTTTTTGCACCACTGATGTAATTTTATGGTTGAAACGTGGCAACCATTAAGCTTGCAGATTGATGGATGGATTGGCGTTGGTCCTGCCATGCAAAAGTAATAGCAGCACCCAAGCAGCAAGGCATGCAGTGACACCCTACCCCTACAAGCAAGGCTGCGCACTCACGCAAGGCTGCGCACGCAAGCAAGGCTGGCCTGACCCACTGTAATGTGTCGCTGACTGTCATCATCATCATCATGTTACCCATTAAGCCATAGCATCAACGCCATGGGCCCCGCGCCCCTCAGGAGCGGAAGAAAGAGGTTGCTCCATTGTGTTTGCAAATATTACGCACATCCCAAGCTTGGACAAGATACTCAGCAATACTCCTAGATATCACTCGGCACACCCCCCTACTACCCCAAATATCATCAGAAACAAAA
>CADDIJ020000203.1:23386-47766 GCA_902809745.2 Tetradesmus lagerheimii
ACATTGCGCAATTTTTCAGCGCCGCCAGCAACATCACGCAAAACAGACCGAATTTCATCAAGCATAGTATCCCTCTGAGCAGAAGTAGCGGGACAATCAAACATCAGATGTGACAAAGACTCAACACCCTGACCACAAGCAGGATGTGTCGCTGACTGTCAATGCTGAACAAGTAGAGCACAGCTGTCCAGATCCAGGAGCTTCCGAGGCACCAACCCTTCTGCGTCCAGGGAGCATCAAGTAGTGGGCTGCGCATGCACGCACCCACAGCAGCTGGGCCAGCATGTACGGTGCCAGATCGTGAGTCTGAGGGGGTTAGTACCATATCAGGTTAACATATTGGTGTCAAAACGTCACAAACATTTGATGTAGCTGACATGTTGCAGCACTCCTGCGTGATGGAAAAGCAGCCATCGTGTGTGGGCCCAACAGATGATCCGCTGTGACCAGGTTGTTGCCAGCGGCAGTGTGCTGTACTATACCATCATCATCATCATGTTACCCATTAAGCCATAGCATCAACGCCATCGGCCCCTGTGCTGTACTATATATATGGCGGTGGCTGCCACTAGCTGGCAGTACATCATCATCATCATCATCATGTTACCCATTAAGCCATAGCATCAACGCCATGGGCCCCGCGCCCCTCAGGAGCGGAAGAAAGAGGGAGCACTCCTCCATTGTGTTTGCAATTATTACGCACATCCCAAGCTTGGACAAGATACTCAGCAATGCTCCTAGATATCACTCGGCACACCCCCCTACTACCCCAAATATCATCAGAAACAAAACGCAACAACTTAGTGGATGCATCAGTCAACGACAACACATTGCGCAATTTTTCAGCGCCGCCAGCAACATCACGCAAAACAGACCGAATTTCATCAAGCATAGTATCCCTCTAAGCAGAAGTAGCGGGACAATCAAACATCAGATGTGACAAAGACTCAACACCCTGACCCCAAGCAGGACATGCTGTGTTAGAATCAGCTCTGCTGCCGCCATAACGACTGGTACGCTCATGCACGCAAAGACAGCCCATTCGAACACGCATCAGCAACTCAATACCACGCGTTGGCGCACCAGAACACAAAAAGGGCCTAGCCCTTTTAAAACGCATGGCATCAGCATATGTAGGGTGCACATGCGTGATGTAACGGCTCAAAGTAGAGTGCTGCAGTGATTCACAAACAATTGTGTCTGCATGCAGCTTCCTGACCTGACAGTTGATGTGATTCTTGCACGCATTAGCTCGATCAGCCGCCGCCTCAACATCCACACCATACTTGCAAAGCAAACTCTGCACATACTTATGCCAAGGTGTTACCGCAACAGCACCACTAGGGCGCTTCCACTCAGCTGAAAACACCTGATGTGGCAACCGACAGTTCTGCATGCGCTAAACCCTAAAGTAATACTCCATCGCCCTCTGATGAAGCCACATGTGCAATGGCTTCACACCCCATTCAGCCAGAACAAGTGAAGTGCAAGGGCGCTCCTTGCCACAACGCATTGACCACTTGATGATGTCAGTCTGCACTTTGTCAATCTGTTGCAGTTGCCTTGCAGTTGACGGAAACCAGACCTCACTGCCATATTCAACAATCGGGCGAACGCATGTAAGCAGAATGATACGCTTTACTTCCACGCTGATGAGCCGGCTCTTCCAGACTGGCATGAGCCCACCCTTCACACGATGCACTTTTGCCAACATCTTCTCAAAGTGCGTATTCCAGTTGCAGGCATTGTTGAACCACAGGCCAAGGTAGCAGTACTCTGATACAACAGGCACAGGCACACCATTCCAAATGATGCCAGAATCAGCCAACTGGCTGGGCTGTCTAGCTGGTGAGACATGCATGACAGCAGACTTCAAGCTATTCAGCTTGAACCGCCACTTACAACTGTATTCATAAACTGTTGCAGCCACAGCCTGAACCTCAGCCAGAGATCCGCACACAGCAACAAAGTCATCAGCCTGCATGGCTGCCACAACCTGACCAGCAGGTTCGTCACAAGGGCCCATAAGGGTGATTCCAGGGTGCTTTGCATGCACCTCATGCAGCAGATCATCAATGAAGTACAGGTACAGTGTGGGGGAAATAACATCGCCCTCATGCAAACCAAGGTCACATGTGAAGCTCTCAGTGACATGACCTTCGTGAGACACCACACGGCGTGCACCCTGATACAAGTTGTAGAGTACACGGAACATCTTTCCACGCACACCCTTGTCCCACAGCTTTTGAAAGAGCCCATCAAGCCACACTGTTGGGAAAGCCTTATAGGTGTCAACAAACAGCACATAAGAATCCTCCCCCTCAGCTTTCCTCCCACCCAACACCTCACTGAGCACACTCTGGTGGTCAGCACAGCTGCGCTTGGGACGAAAGCCGTTCTGGCTCTCGTGCAGCAGCGGCGTTCCTGCTGCTGTAGCAGCAGTTACACGCTGCAGCTGCTGCTGCTGTTGATGCTGACGTGCCTGCTGCTGCTGCTGCTGTTGTGCCTGCTGTTGCTGCTGCTGCTGCTGCCGTTGCTGTGTCGTGCCCTCCGCCACTGACTTGCCTTCTGCAAACTTGATGAGGCGCTGGTTGAGAGCGCTGGTGTAAAATTTGTAAAGCACGCTAAGCAGGGTGATACCACGGTAGTTGGTGGGGTCTGTCAGGTCACCCTTCTTGGGCATGTTCACAACTGTACCTGGCACCTGGTGCACCTGCTCAAGCTGCCACATCAGATTGCAGTACTGCAGTAACATATCTGCGGCCGTGCTGCCTCCATACTTGAGTAGCTCATTGACAATGCCCTCCTCAGCCGGGTTGCCGGCCTTGCCAGTGCGCAGCCTCTGCAGGCAGTCGGAAACTTCGGCGGCAGTGATGGGCAGGTCCAGCGGGGTGGCAGGGGGGTTAGCAGAGTTTTGCAAATACTGTTGCACATTGGCTGCAACACAAGACATGTGTGCAGCGTCAAACTGGGGGTTGGAGGAAGCAAATGCTGCATGGCTGCCAACGCGCTCATAATGACACTTGAAAGCATCAGCTTTCTCAGCTGGTGTAGATGCCACATGCCCAGATGGATGCTGCATGACGCTGTAAACTGCCTCGCTGACATGCTTAGGGCACAGACGACGCACAAGCTGCCACATGTCTTTCTCTTCAAGCAGGCTGTCATCATTCATGCGATTTGTGTATGCAGAAGTAATGGCATGCTGGCACTGCTCTTTGTACTGCTTCTCTGCTGCTTTGACCAGCTGTGTAGTAGCCTTCTGCTGCTGTTTGTAAGTAGCCCAATCTGCTACAAGCCCTGAGTTCTTGTAGCGCAGGTAAGCCTGCTTCCTGTCCTCCACAGCATCTGTGAGCTCCTGAGTCCACCATGGGAAGGACTTGCCAACCCAAACCCTCTTGTAGCCAAAACTGGCGTTGACAGCATGACGAAGTGCTGCTAGCATCTGCTCGTGCGCTTGCTGCACTGCACTAGTTGGCTGGCAGCTGGCAGTACATGTGGTGGCACGGTCCGCACATGTGGTGGCACGGTCCTGAGGGCGCGTTATATGCTGCTGCTACGAAACACTAGCAGAAATAGTTGTGCTTTGGCAGAGAAGCCGTCTTCGGAACTTCGGAAGTTCAGTTCAGGGTCGTGTCCTGGAGGTGACGCTGACCTGGCAGTGGCTTGGGTTCCGGCTGGCAACAAGACCTCTGTTTCACGTCATGAGTACGACACAGGTCAGGAGATTGTTGGTTGGGTTAGTTACGCATCAGAACCCCGTGAAAGCATGAAGATAGCTGTTGGTGTGGGATGCTGCAACGTTAGGACGCATGCCTTCGCTTGCAAAGCTTCAGACACACTTAATGCTTGTTGTATGATGCAAATTGTGTTAGCCAAGTCAGGTAATTTGCTACAGCATGTATGGTCTAGCCCATTCTGCTGGTTTCGGTGGCCTAGGAAGCTCAGCGCAGTGCGCGCTGGCCTGCAACCTGCGGAGTTTGACGTTCTTTGCCTGGTGAGTAGCGAAATAGAACTAGCCAGGCACTGTTCAGCGGTCTTGGTGCTCCACAGGAATGCGTGGCATCTACTGCATCTAGAGGTGTCATAGCAGCAGAAGGACAGAGGGCAAAAGGAGGATTTGTTTCCTGCCTTTAACATATGTGTAAAATACAACGGTGGATGCATGCCAGGCAGCTGCAGGAAAGCCACACAACCGCCACTCCCCAGGCCTGCAACTGTGCTGGTCGCCTCCACCAGTAAGCGCACACTGCTGCTTGCTTCACGCATCCTGCCTATGCAGGGGCCGCAACGTAGAAGGGCAGTGCGCAATTGAGGGGCCTGTGCCCCTTGTAACTCGTCCAACAGCAGTGCTAGAACTTCACCAGGAGCATGTGTCCGGTGTTGCCGCCAGCAAGTTCACCTCTGCAGCAGTAGCTGGCGGTGCAGTGTACACTTGGGGAGAGGGAGCATCAGGCAAGCTGGGACACGGCAGTGGAGAGTCGCTGACAGTACCAAGTAGGGTGAGTGTTGGGTGGCTGCGGTGAATCGCAACAGCAGCAGCAGCAGCAGTCTGATCTATCCGTGCTTGCGCCCGGCCTAGTTTGGCGTATTGCAGCAGGAAGCGCAGTCACTGCATAAGATACATCTTGCGCTCCTGCCGTCAGCTCCATCAACTGAACGGCATGGTTTGTAATTGCAATGTGGTTGCTTGCAGGTGGAGTCGCTCGTGGGCCGCTCGCCGATCAGCGCTGCTGCTTTGGGACATCACCACAGCCTCTTCTTGGACCAGGGTGAGCTACGGCACCGGCAGCAACAGCAGGCATGCACCACAGTCAGCAACTGCTGATCACGTCAAAGCTGGGACCATGAGGCAGCTAGCAGCAGCTACCACACAGCATTCAGAGGGCAGCAGCATCAGCAGCGGTGACAGCAGCAGCAGCAGCGGTCGTCGAGCAGGAGGTCAACAGGCAGCAGCAATGGCAGCGGCAACAGGTGCACCGGAAGCAGCAGCAGTGGAGGTCGGCAGCAGTGGCAGAAAGCAACCACAAAAAGGTGCAGCGGCAGGCGCCGCTGGTGTCGTACAGCAGCAGCAGCAGCTGCGTTTTGTGTAGCAGCCACCTCCATCATGCAGCTGCCTGTCGTCAGCAGCAGCGCAGCCAACCGGATCAGCACATGCAGCACTCACATGGCTGTCTAGGCGTAGCTGCACGTCCACGCTGCATGGGCTGCTCGTTCACCTGCCTCAGCACGCTGCCAGGCGACCCGCGTTTCCTCAGCTAATAAGTACTGTGTGTGTTGCCTCTGTATGCTGTGTGCTGTTGTCTGGTTGCAGCTGGAATTTTATGGGCCTGTGGAGAGGTGGGTGCCGCACAACGTGACCACAGCTGGTTATGCATCTGTTCCTGCTAGGTGGCGCTGGATGGTGCACTGCCGCCGCCTCAGCTCTGCTGGCTTTACAAACTGTCGCTCTTATACTATTAGCCCAGGGTTTCAGGTGTAAACACACCACACGCACCTCATTCATTCGTTTGTTCCTGCATGCAATCTTTCATTCGATTAATCAATGAATCAAAAAATAAAGAAATCAAGCATTCAACCATTCATTCATTCGTTCATTCATTCATTCATTCATTCATTCATTCATTCATTCATTCATTCATTCATTCATTCATTCATTCATTCATTCATTCACTCTCTCACGCATTCAGCACGTTGAGTTCCATAACTACCTTGTTTCCTACGTACTGCTGTAACCAATGGGCGATTGCACCGTTGCTGCACTCCTTGCGTGCACTGCAGAACAAGGAGGGTCAGTGTGGGTTTGGTACCCCGCTGGGTGTGCTTGCTGGGCAGCACAGACGCGCCTATCAGAAGGCACTGCAGTCACTTGGTGTTGCTGCACAGGTAACGTGCAGCTTACGCTGGTTGACTTGCACTCACGGACACCCAGGGGCGTGCGCGCGCATGCGCAATGTACGCATACTGTATGCAGCGTGCAAGCGGGCGGATGCTTGCGCGCGCCGGCAGGCCTGCGTGTGAGTGGTTTGTTGCGTGTTGTCCTATTTTTTGGT
This sequence comes from Tetradesmus lagerheimii, assembly GCA_902809745.2. NCBI lineage: Eukaryota > Viridiplantae > Chlorophyta > Chlorophyceae > Sphaeropleales > Scenedesmaceae > Tetradesmus > Tetradesmus lagerheimii. The sequence continues at coordinate 29,440 of CADDIJ020000203.1, forward strand.
TGAACTGCAGCTGTCGTGCACCCCGCGTGTGCTGCTGGCATGTGCGCGCATGCGTATACGTGGACGGATGATTGCGCGTGCCGTGGTGAGGCTGCATGTGTGCGCACGTGAGTGGTTTTGTAGAATTTGCCCAACTTGCTGGGTGCAGTACAGCTGCCTCGTACCCTGTGTGTGTTGCTGGTACGAACGCGGGTGTGTATGCGCGGACGGTCTTGCGCCCGGTAGGCTTGTGCGTGTGTTCGGGTGAGTTTGCTGCATGTCGTCCAAATAGCTGGGTGCAGTACAGCTGTCCTGCATCCTGCGTGCATTGCTGGCATGTGTGCGCATGCGTATAGGTGGACGGAAGGTTGCATGTGCATGAAGGGCTGCGCGTGTGTGCTCGGGCGTGGTTTGCTGCATGTCTGTCGACTTGCTGGTTGCACTGCAGCTGCCCTACACCCCAGATCAGCAGACATTGATTCTGTCGCACAGGAAGGGTGCGAGTCTGTTGTGCTGTGTTGGTGTTGCTTGTGCCTAATGTCGATCCAGGTTTTTGAGCGTTTTGTCACTCTGCTCTACCCTGTGTGTGGTCTTGTTGGGTTGCGGCAACCCAGCACACTTTCCACGTTTTGTGTTGCTGCGCTGTGGCGGTGCTGCATGACCATCACCACTGACGAGTACTATCTGCTCTGTGCTGCGCACTCTGTGCTGTGAAAGCAGCAGCACTCTAGCAGGAATGCAAGCAAGCAAGCAAGCAGAGACACCCAGCCCCTTCATGCTGTGTTGTGTGTCTTGCAGGGTCACCTCAGCCCTGACAGATACCAGCAGTACCTGCGCACAGCAGCGCACAGCAGCGCAAGCAGCAGCACCTCGCAAGCAGATGCGGCACCCTACATAGCGCAAGGTTGGGGCAGCCTCACCGGCAGCAGCAGCAGCCGTGCAGCGCAGCAGCAGCAGCATATGCAGGGTGCTGCATTTGGCAGCGGTCGAGGCTTGGGCCGCATTGGAGAGCCTTGGGCTGCTGCAGCAGCAGCACGCAGAGGAAACATTGGCAGCAGCAGCAGCAGTAGTGGCTGGGGCTCTAGCAGAGGGTCAGGTTTAGCGGGGAGCTTCTTCGGAGGTGGCAGCAGCAGCAGCACTGAGCAGATAAGCATGTCTGGGTTTTGGGGTGGAGCCAGCCTTGAGATGCACTTGAGCGCTGCTGGGCTGCACCCGGGACATGTTGGCGTCCCTGCGAGAGTTGGCGCAGGCCCTAGCATGATGACTGCTGCTGCTGGCGCTGATGCAGCAGCTTCAGAGGCAGCAGGGCAGTTGGAAAGCGAGGTGGTGGCTGACGTCGCGGCGTCCAAGTACTTCAGCCTCTGCCTAACCGCCAAGGGTGAAGTGTGGACCTTCGGTGGGTCCAATGATTTGTATGCATGTAGCGATCATGGTATGAGAAGTATCTGACAGATGCACCAAGGGAGGGGGAGGGCGCTGAGTGTTACGTAGTTCCAGCAGATGACATGCTGCTCTTTGTGTGTTCGATATCTGCGTGGTTGCAACCAGCAATTGCTGTGTATGCGGATGTTTCTGCTCCCTGCGTGCGCGCTTTTTGTTGCACTCACTTGGGGAGGGTTGCTGAGGCCAGAAGGCGTGACACACCAACACAGGGGTAACCTGCAACACTTATAGTTACGCTGAGTCCAGCTGCACGCTGTGGCTGTCCGTCTGTTCTGTTTTGGGGTGGTGTTGCATGCAGGTGCCGATTACAATGGTGCTCTTGGTTCCAGCAGCAGCTGGCAAAGCAGCCCCCGCAAAGTAGGGACGCAGCTGTCAGCCGCACTTGAGGCAGCCGGTGGCGCTGTAGCAGTCGCTGCAGGCGGCACATTTGCAGCTGCGTTGACTGCGTCTGGACGCGTAGTGGTGTGGGGAAAGCTTGCCGGAGGCTCACCTGCTGCTCCTGGCCTTACTCCTGCTGCTAGCAGGATCAGCGATGATTCGGATTCCTCTGTGGGTATGTTTGCCGAAGTCGGTTTGCCGGATGGCGTTCGTGTGAGCTGTATCGCAGCGGGGCAGCAGCACCTGCTGCTCAGCGACGGGCAGCACGTGTGGGTTGTTGGGCGCTGGGTGGATGCTGATGGAGAGCAAGTTGGCGTCGCACACTGGCGTCACCCGCACCTCATGCTCAGTCTGACTGGCAGCGAGGGTGTCACCCGAGTGACGGCCGGGTTACACTCGAGTGGCGTAGTGACGTCAGATGGGAGACTGTGGCTGTGGGGGAGGCTGGTGGATAAGCAGCATGGGTTAGGCATTCTGCGGAGGTTCGGTGTTGAAGACGAACATCGGCAGCAGCCGTGGTTAGCTGCGAGCGGTGGCAGGCCAGACTGGGGCTGGTCAGGGTTTGGAGGGGCAGGGCCGCAGCTGGTGCGGGAGGTGGCAGGTGTGAGGGATGTCGCATTGGGCGGGTGGCATGCGCTTGTGGTGGCCAGCTGATGGCGCTCAGGTGTGGCATGCTTTGTGGTGGGATGCTTTGGAAGCTGTAATCATGAGAGGCGTGGAGTTGTCACGTGTGCCGTATTTTGTTTGACCAACCTAGGCGGCATTCACCACGTAATTGCACGGCAAGCAGGGATTAAGTTGACAGATTGCTGGGAAGCAGGACATGCTGCATCTATGATGCACAGAAGTGTGCAAAGTGTTTGCCAGGGTGGAGTGATTTGACAGCAGTGATGTGAAAACTTTGTAGCACTCCAGCAGGACAAGACATGCAGTGACACCCTACCCCTGCATGCAAGGCTGCGATGAGTTTAGCAGGATGTTGGCTTGCTTGCTGAGCCTTTCGAGTGGCGGAGTGCGTAACAGTAAGCGTTGGTACAGCTGTCGCTGCAAGGTCGAGTGTTTGTGGCTGTCCTGCATGCATTGCCGCACCTGTGCATCAGCTGCAGTGAGGCCGCATCACCGGCGGTGGCGTGGCGCATGCGCTGATGGCTTTCACGGGCAGTTGCAGTGCACCCCACACGTGATGCAGGTCTTTTGGGAGAGGATCAGTATATTAGCATGATTTGGCAGGGTTCCGGTACACATTGCTAGCGTGCAGGGCACAGCATCATGGGCATTGTATGTTCAGCCCTGAATTTGTAGTTATTCATCATCATCATCATTGTAGTTATTGTTGTGTGTCGTGTCTATGGCACCCAAAGCCTGTCGGACAGAAGAATGCGTGTGTCTTTCTGCACAGTGATGATGATGAGTGAAAAAAAGCGAAGAAAGCTAATGCCGGCTGCCGCCTTGGAAAGGGTGCAGCACCAGCATGCAGAACACTGTGAACACTTGATGCCCACATATGCTCTGTGATGTCACAGATCTAGAGTGCGAAATGCAGCATATTGCGGGTAAAAGGGCAGTGCGCTAGCACTTTTCAGCTGCCATGCTGTCTTTACAATCTGCGTGTACTGCAACTCTTTACGCTGCCACAGTGTGGCGTGCATGTCGAATTGTATGCCGCCAGCATTTGCACTGTTTGAATGCATTGCGCAAAGCATGTCATGTTTGATGTTCCATCGCTGCACGATTTTGTGGTTTTACAGACTAAATCTGAAATTAACAAATTTAGGCGGATCCTGGACTCCAGATCAAAGCAACATCATACCTTCATGCAATGCTTGACCAGGAGGCCGGGCCCGCCCAAGCTCTCCTGGTACCGTACCACTCGGAGTGACGTGACGAAGTGGGCTGTCCATGCAGGCAAGCCGTCCAGCATGCAGGCATCACCATCAAACGCATCTGTGAAGTGAACGTATTAAGCGGATCCTGGACTCCAGGTAAAAGCAACATCATCATACCTTCATGCAATGCTTGACCAGGAGCGCCCACTCAAGCTCTCCTGGTACTCCAAGTGGGCTGTCCATGCAGGCAAGCCGTCCAGCATGCAGGCATCCCGTCCAGCATGCAGGCATCATCGTCAAACGCACCTGTATCGCAGAAACGACATAAGGGACATCGCAGTGTCAACGAGAGTGGCCCGAGCGGGCACCCCGTTACACGCGCTGCCCAGCCCATATACCGCCAGTGCCAGTCCAGTCCGCGAGAACCCTCGATGAAAGTGATCATCAGGCCGTAGGCACCTTCGTATCGTGACGCACCTCGCAAATAGCTCATTAGCCACAGCAACAAGTGCAGCCGCAACAGTACGTTCTGGGTGTCGTTCTGTGTTGTGGGGAGCATGAAGTAGGGTCATGCCAGCAGCAGGGTGACAGCAGGCAGTACACAGGGGAAAGGAAAATGGTAGTAACTCGAACGCCGGTGAAACACAACGGATACAGGATTGTTGCGTTCCCCCGTAAATACAGGAAGCTCCCGGTACGCAAAATGGTTCTGTGTAATGGCAGGTGTGAAGTAGTGTAGCGCCAGCAGGGTGACACCAGGCAGCAGACAGGGATTAGGAAGATAGTTGTAACTCGAACTTCGATATATTATGTGAGATATAGTTCTGTTACGTAGCTACAGGTTTCTACAGGAATCTGTAGCGCAGAAAGGACACAAGGGACGACACAAGGAAGATTTTCACAAGAGACAACGCAGTGTCAACGAGAGTGGCCCCTGCGGACCAACCGTGACACCCGTTGCCCAGCCCCCATTTACCGCCAGTGCCAGTACAGTCCGGATCCACGAGAACCCACGATAACAATGACAGTGCCAGTCCGTAGGCGCATTTGATCTTCAATGCCCTCGCAAATAGCTCATTAGACACAGCAGACAGCCTGCACTGGCACTTGAAGTGCAGCAGCACTGCGTGTTGCGGCAACACGGTCTGCGTAGTTACAAGGTTACAAGTCCTACGGTCTGGATGTCTTTCTGTAAAAGTAATATCAGCACCCAAGCAGCAAGGCATGCAGTGGCATTCCCCTGCATGCCATGCAGCCTTGAAGGCTGCTCACTCACACAAGGCTGCGCAGGCAAGCAAGGTTGGCCTGACCCACTGTAATGCGCCGCTGACTGTCAATGCTGAGCAAGTAGATCATAGCTGTCCAGATCCAGGAGCTTCCGGGGCACCAACCCTTCTGCGTCCAGAGAGCATCAAGTAGTGGGCTGCGTATGCACGCACTTAGATATCTTCATCATCATCATATCTTGAATAATTACCTGAAGCAGAAGTAGAAAGGACCGCGGCAGGCAGGGTCTTGAATAATTACCTGAAGCAGAAGTAGAAAGGGCAGCGGCAGGCAGGGCAGCGGGCTTTGTATACAAGTGTCAATACAGCTACGTAGCTGGCAGCGTATCCTGTGAAAGTAATAGCATATCCTGTAGCCACCCGCAGTGGAGGAACTGGCAACAGCCTGTATCTTGTAGCCAAAATCCTGAAAATCCAATTGTTATAGAACGTGTAGTTACAACGTGCTGAACACGCTGGTGCAATCAGATTCTTCAGCTACACACGGGAACCTGTCCGCCCCGGGGGGAGGTCATGTACATGGGGGAGTGTCCACCCCCTTCTGGAAACCTCCGAGTTGTCTGGAGTACTCAAGGAGCACCGTGCTCCAAACGGTTAGGTGCTTCAAAAGTGGTACTCCAGCCCCAGACTTTGGTCCTGGAGCACGTGCCTACTCCCATTCTGAAGCAGACAGAGAACTTCAGACCAAGCTCAGGAGTAACCGGGTAGCCCCTTGGCTATATGTGCCTGAGCCTCAACGCCAGCAGCTGTTGCCATTTACGACAGAGTGTTGGTCAACAACGCGAGGCTCTCACCAGTGTTGTTTCTCACTACCTGGACCGCCCAGCGGGTCGCTGCTGTAATGATCGCAGCACGGAAGCAACATCCACATAGCTGTTTGACAAAGTCTGATCAGCTAACAAGCTCAAACCATGACGTAATCGTCGCTGTGCATGTCGCTCACGCTGCCATGCACGTGCGTCTTCATGTAGCTCACAAGCCCCCGCTGGTCAAAGCTGCTGCCCAGCTCATGCAACGCCATGACCACATCGCAGCACGTGATCGCATCCTGCTGCAGCAGCCAGTGCGCTGCTCGGCTGCCATGCTCATCTCCACCAGCAACAGCAGCAGCATCTCCGGCAGCAACTTCTATACCAGCAGCATCAGCGGCAGGGCTGGCACCACATCCCTCTGCATTGCTGCCAGGTGCTCCATCTGCTTCCAAAGAGGCGCTCATAATCACCGCTGCTGCCGTCGGTGACGATACAGCAGCAGCAGCGGCAGCAGCAGAGCTGCCAGCCGCTGCTGGCATCCCTGCTGTCTGCTGCTGCTGCAGGTGGGGTCTGATGCGGACGGACACCAGCTTGCTGCCGCCAACAACGCGCGTGCTCGACAGCAGCCCGTGGAACTGCGCCAGGCCGTGCACCAGCAGCCGGGCAAAGCCATCAGGCAGCTCCAGCAACGCCTCCGCTTCTGGATCAGCCTGCACACACGGCAGCCAAGTACAGCACATGTTCAAGGCACAGCCGTGAAGAGCGCCACAGCATTGTGTGCTCAGGCAGCATGCAAGGTCTCCGGCAGAGGCACCACAGACCACAGACTTCGCCCTAAGCCGCAGCCATGCAGAAGACAATTGGTAGTAGCTGAACCCCCGTAACGCCAGCCCAGCACTTTACCTGCTCAAAAAAACTGCAGCAATTAAAATTTACGCTCCAACATGCATGACCAGCACATGCACCCACTCCAAGTTGACCGCCCTAGCACTGCACAAATCCACCCATTCTGGATAGTTGCTGCTTGAGGCCCAACCACCAGCAACTGCTGCCTGCTGCAACATTCAGTCACCCGCACAAACTGCAGGCGGACACTGCCTTATCAAAGCATCTTCGAATCTTTTTTGGAGAGAGGTTAGTTACATGTGGGTCCAGTCACCATCTTAGATGGTATGAGCCACCCCAAATGAACACATTGTCAACACGTGACTTTTTACTATTGTCGAACCTCGTGGACCATCTGACAGTGCAGAGCAGCGGGCCCCACCTGGTCGAGCAGCTGCAGCACTTGCATCTCAAGCTCCAACAAGCTGTGCACATTGGACTTCTTCAGCGCAGCCCTGCAGCCAGCAGCAGCAGCAGCAGAAAGAGCAGCAGGAGCAGCAGCAGCAGCAACAGTCAGTCAGCATAGCAATACTGCAGCAGGCCAGCAGCAGCAGGTGCTGGCGTGTTCCAGCCTGCGAGGCCTACACTGGACGGCCACCACAGTGCATTGCCGTCATGTTGTACGGACATTTCAGACATCCTGTGGTTGCTCTGCAGGCTTGGCCTGGCTGAACCTGTCAGACAGCTGTTCAATTAGCAGTAGCATCTTCCAGCACGTTTGTTAACGAATCAATATCACTTGCTGCTGGTGATCAGCTCACACCACGCTTTTTGTACTTGGTGCTGTTCACGTGTTCAACGATGCGACCAGCGGCGCAGTACAGTGGGGACCGACAGCGTGGCATGTGTGCGCAGCCTGGCATGAAGGGACAGGTGTATCTGCTTTGCTACCGTGCTGGTGCGTTCCCATCACGCAGCCTCACCTTGTACTGCGGCCAACAGCTCGCCACTTGTCCAGAGCTGCTGCTGCTGCTTCCTCCTGCTGCTCATGCCGCGTAACCAGCACGCCTGGCCTCTGCTGCTGCTGCTGCTGCTCCGAGCGGTTGTGCTGCTCCCACCGCTGCAGTGTGCAAAGTCAAAACGTTAACCGCAAGCCACACGCGATGAGCATTTGGTTGACATAATGTGTGACAGCAGCAACACACAGCACACTGGCAAAGTAAAGCAGGAAGAACCCCAGCACATAGCAAGCGCCAAGCGATATAACGCACATACAGACCTGCCTGCCTGCCAATACGACATTCGTAGAGCATAGAAAAGCGTTGAAAGTAGACAAGCGTAGAGCACGAAGCGTCATCATCATCATGTTACCCATTAAAGCATTAGAGCACGAAGCGTATAATACACAACACATGTTCATCAAACCAACCGGAGCAGCACGTCGGCGTTGTCAGGTCAAGTTAATGCCCCTACTAGTATGGGCCTGTCCACACCCGCAAGCACAACAGCACAGGCATGACACACGGAGAAGCCCAGACGGACACACAACCCCTGACAGCACGACCCCTGCACTGTTCACCCTCCGCCTCGCAAGGCAAAGCACCTGCAGCGTGCCCTGGCAACTGCCATGACATGCAGACGCACCATGCAAAGGCAACACAGATGAGAAACTTGACTGAGACAGCAGATCCATACACCACCCCAGCAGCGCATCTGCAGCACAATGGCACCTGTGGCCACGTCTATGCTCCTCTGGCTTTGCCCCCCCCAAACAAGAATAGTATGAGGAGACAACCATAAGACCACCCCAGCAGCGCAAGCACAGCAGTATGGGCTTCTTGTGCACCTTCTGCGTGTAAAGCGCAGAGCGTTTAGGACGCTGCATGCACCCAGCAGCGCACCTGCAGCAATTTCGCTTCCCCGTCCAGGTCGATGTTCCTCTGTCAGCGGCCAACCCCCCCTCCCCCCACCCCCACACACAGTATGAAGACAGGAGAGACCACTCCAGCAGTGCAAGCACAGCAGTATGGACTCCTTGTGCGCTTGCGCGTGACACATACAGGGATCGCGGCGTGCACCCAGCAGCGCGCACCTGCAGCACTTTGGCCTGCTTGTCCATGTCGATGTTCCTGAAGTGCTCCCACAGCGGCAGGTGCGCAGGGGCCATTGCCACAGCAAACGCAGACGGCGGCGGGTAGCTGCAGCACAAACACATGCGGAAGCAGCAGCAGCGAAACCCATGCGGAGGCGGCAGCAGCGCAGCAAGAGCACGCTCCAGTTTCAGATACATACTTCATGGTGACCACAGGGGAAGGATCTAGGCGTGTGATGTGTGGACGGGAGGTGCGCAGCATGCGTGCATGCGGCGATGCATGGGCAGCACCATGACGTGCACAAGGTGTTCAACACCGGAGTCCGCATTCCTCCTCATGACGACAACGCACGGCACAACCACATAAGGATACAAGGACAAAAACACGTGCTGGACTGTTGACATTCCTTTCCTTGCGAAAGAGAAGAGTAAATGATATTGTTCCCAGCAACGGCCGCACCTGCCGAAGGGCACAGGGCTGAACTGCGACTGCATGTCTTGCGCACTCATCGGCCCTGCCATGTCACGCAGCACCTGCACACACACACAGCAGCAGCAGCAGCAGCGTGGTGGTGACAGCTAATCAGCAGTATGCAGACCACCGCCTATGCAGAGGTTGTGCACTGCTGCAACAGCATCATATCTGCAGCATAGCACCCTGGCCTGCAGCGAAGCATGGTGCAGTACCAGAAAACTGCGCAAGATGACGTCCCGTGTGCAGCAACACAGCAGGGACTATGCAGTTTTGCGACGTGCCATCAGTGTTGGCAGTGTCAGTTGCCTGCTGCCAGAGAGGCTGGGCCAACTACCGATTGAGGCTCGCAACCTCATCCACGGATCGATATTCACAGGCCTATGGCTTCAAAATTTTGGAAGGGTACTCGATCAGCTGATCGAGACTGTGGGCCCAAAGAGGGGGGGGGTGGACCAAATCTCCCGCCAAAATGCACTTGCCCCGTCACAGAGGGTGCCCAGTTGGCACTGTCGACATTGGCCAAGGCCCTTCCACCAGCTGAATGAAACCTCCGAGGGAGCTTGCGAGCCCTGCTCCTGCTGCTTCCAAAAATCAAAACAACGCAGTGTGCATGCAGCTGCAGTGACTTGCAGTGGCAGTAGTTGGCCTTGCATAACTACTGTGCGGGCGACTAAAGCAGCATGGGTGCGGTCTGTGATGGGCTCATGTTCACTGCCGGGTGGTGGTGCTGCTTGCCTGAGGTTCCTGCAGAGCAGGCTGCAACCAGGGTTGCTGACATCGTGCAGTCGGCGCAGCATGCAAGGGGCTCTGCTTCTGTGCTTTGCTTCCTGCTGCGTTGCATGATCACAGCTGCCCATCACAGCTGTACAGAGGCGGAGCATGTACAAATAGCCTGCTTCCACTCCAACGCTGCTCACGATTTCTTCTTACAGATATCCTGTGTGGATAGCTGTTGCCGTTGTGTGATCCCTTCTTGTGCTGTCTAACCTTTTCATTGAGCCACCTGCGTCGCCGCCTGTGGCCTGCTTGTTCGATGGCGCGTATCTCCTGCAGCTCCTGCTCACTGCCCGCAGACACCTGCAGCACATGCATGCCAGCGCAGGTGCGTTAGCACACTACACTACTTAACATCTGCTCCACTCAACCAGGAGTGGCAACACCAATCAGAAGCGAACAAGAGGCTCAACCGGGGAAGAGACTTCATCAAAATATCATCAGACATCAGCAGACATCAGAAGAACAAGCCGAGAAGACCTCAATACACCAGGAATGACGGAACAGGGATGCCTAAACTGCTGGCAGAGCTGTGCGCCGGCCCTGTGAAGCCCACTGCTTGCAGACATCTGCAGCACAGTGAGACCAGAACAGGCGCAGCAGGGCGTGTCTCAACTCCTGGCACAGAAATGTTGTTCTTCCTGCCTGCAGACACCTGCGAAACATTTGACACCAGCACAGGTGCAGCGAGGTGTGTCGGAACTGGATGCACAGCTGTCCGGTGATACTCCTGAAGCGGCTGCTCACTGCCTGCAGACAAGTGCCGCACGTTCATGCAGCAGAGCAGCAAACCGCATGTGGAAACTCCTGGCAGAAACGCGATGATCTACTGCAGCTGCTGCGCACTGCCTGCAAGCGCAGCCCACGAAAGCAGAGGGCCGGCAGGGACAGCGGACAAGCAGCACAGCTGTATGCAGGCGGTGTATGGTAGTGCTGTGTAGTTAGCAGGGAGACGAGACTAAAACAATAAAGCAAGCAGGCAGCAGCTGCTGTCACGAAGCTGACACGGCAGAGCTGAGTAACAAGTGAGCAGTCCCAACTGCACCATGTGTCAGGCTGCAGCCATGCATGGAGGCAGGGGACCCAACGGCCACTGCAAGCGCTGCTTATGCTTCAAACACATTCAGCTTTTCAATGGCATCGCATATCACCACGGGGCAGTTGTTTGCTGTGACGGAAAGCCCAGTGCATGGAGAACTGTGCTGCTGCTGCTGCTGCTGCTGCTCCTGCTGCTGCTGCTGTTGTGAAACGCAGCTTTGCACCAATCGGCAGGACTTGGACCGAGCTTCACTGACCTTGTTTCGATGCAGCTGCAGCCATACGTCGTCCTTTGCTCTCCTGAGGCCGCTGCTTTGTTGCCTGGTCAGCACACTCTCTCGGAGAGCGTACCTGCTGCCGTCAGGCATTATGTAGGGGGCATGGGGCTTTTCCGACATAGTTGAGAGGATTGTCACAGCAACGAGAGGCCGAATGAGAAGCAGAAATACCACAGGCTCCGCACAATAAGCTGAGTAGCAGCTCACACAGAGAGTGCAGAAAGTAGTTGCCGAGTTGTGTGCTGCAACGTTTGACCAACCAGCAGCAAAAGTATAATTATAGATGATATATGGCACCATAGCAAAAGTGTAGAGGCAAGCCTTGCATGTTTGCTGGTGGTCCATCCGAATGCCTCTGGGCTGATAACACTGTCACACATGGCGCCCGTTGTGAGCGTAACATCTGCTGCTGCGTTCTTGCTGCTATTTTGTTTGATGTTGAAAGTGATCATTGTTTGTGATGCGCGCTGGTGTCCCGTTGCACAGTGCCTGCTTCTGCCTGCGAGCTGCTGCTGCCGTTGTCAGCTTCACTGCCTAACGAACTTTTGAGATTTGGACAAGGTGCCGCACAGCGCGCTGCAAAGGAGCTGCACAGACATTCATGACACACTGAAAGGCGATCATTTATGCATACAACGGCATGCGGTTGCAGTGAGCAATTTGGTGCACCAGTGGTGTGCTGTTCAGCCCACTTGCTGCACCTGCTGGGGTCATTTCCACCCTGTGTGTTCCGCTGCTGACATGCCCATTGAACTTTAGCGACCCATCTGCGCAATATTCTTCAGGGTGCTGTCTTCTGCTGCGCAGTGTACTAGCAAGACTGGCATAGCGTCTGTGCAACTACTGATGGAACAGCCGACAGCGACAGCAACAGCACGTAAGCTGATCAGCAGAAACAAATGTCTGTTAACGCTGCCACCAGCGGAACATGAACACCCAGGGTCCGGTGTAGCGGTTGAAGACGTGTGACATGCTAGGGCACGCTGCGCAGTGCACCTGCTGCTGTACACCCGGGGGTGTCTTGGCTGGCCGCGCATGGACTTGCCAGCGCAATGTCCACCCACGTGTCTGTAGGGTTCTTGTACTAGTAAGAACGTATGCAAACTCACATTACCGTATCCACCCGACCACTGCGAACTGTTTGGTGACCGAAGTATTGGTGACTGCCTCGGTTTTGTACTGATATGTTCTCTTCTGTTCGAAAGAATAATGAGGCGCACCAGCAACACTTGCTGACAATTTCTAACACATGGTGAATTTGACTACTGTCTGCTGACTTCTCAAGGAGATGCGGCTTCAAAAAAGGTTTACAGTCCTCAAAAACGTCTTCTAGATGCTTGGAGCACAGTGAGAGTACCGCAGCACCCGCAGAGACTGTCAGCAGCAGTGCTGTCGAGGGCCGCCCCGCCCCAAACTTTCGTGATTAGAGCAGGCCACAATGACCATCGCTCGTTTTGGTTAATGCCACGCATTTGCAAATATATTTCACCAAATGGTTTGGGTAGTTCGGGTGCATGCCCTGCAAGCTCACAGCCTGCAATCAGCCATATAAATGCTGCATCTGCTGCTGTATGTTTGCAATCACGTAGAATGCATGCAGTGCGCACCCCTTTACTCTTCGAAACCACCAGTGCCAGCAGTAGTACTGCTTACCCCCATGTACTGCCGTACTGCCCCCTGCACTGCCCCCCGCGTCCTAGAACCCCGCTTTCCCAAGCAGTGCAGTTCAACCTGATGGCAACTTGCCATTGGCAGCAGCTATCATTTCTATCATTTCGTTGATGGCAACTTGCCATTGGCAGCAGCTACCACTGTGTTGTTTGTTTTGTCACCTTTACTACAGGTAGTACCAGGGGGGTGGGGCACTTTCACAGCTGGACAGCACCATCATGGCTGTAGCCCGGAGTATTATTGGGGTAGTGATGTATGCAATCAGGATGTTACAATTAGGATGTTACACTGGGAACATCGCACGTCTTCGAGCCAATGACAGGCTCATTGGGCTCATTGGGGCAGCAGCAGCAGCGGCAGTAAGCACAGCAGCCGGCAAAACAGCAGCAGCAGCAGCAGCCGGCACAACAGCAGCAGCAGCAGCCGGCACAGCAGCAGCAGCAGCCGGCACAGCAGCAGCAGCAACAGCCGGCACAACAGCAGCAGCAACAGCAGCAGCAGCAGAAACGCCGCTGCTGCATGAGAGCCAGAACGGCTTTCGTCCTAAGCGCAGCTGTGCCGACCACCAGAGCGTGCTAAGTGAGGTGTTGGGTGGGCGGAAAGCTGAAGGGAAGGATTCTTTTGTGCTGTTTGTTGACACCTACAAGGCTTTTCCGACAGTGTGGCTTGATGGGCTCTTCCAAAAACTGTGGGATAAGGGTGTGCGTGGGAAGATGTTCCGTGTGCTTTACAACCTGTATCAGGGTGCCCGCCGCGTGGTGTCCCACGAAGGCCACGTCTCTGACAGCTTCACATGTGACCTTGGTCTGCATGAGGGTGATGTTATCTTACCAACACTGTACCTGTACTTCATTGATGATCTGCTGCATGAGGTGCATGCAAAGCACCCTGGAATCACTTTGATGGGCCCTAGTGATGAACTGGCTGGTCAGGTTGTGGCAGCCATGCAGGCTGATGACTTTGTTGCTGTGTGCGGATCCCTGGCTGAGGTTCAGGCTGTTGCTGCAACAGTTTACAGTTGTAAGTGGCGTTTCAAACTGAATAGCTCTAAGTCTGCTGTCATGCACGTGTCACCAGGTAGGCAGCCCAGCCAGTTGGCTGCTTCTGGCATTGTTTGGAATGGTGTTCCCGTGCCTGTTGTGCCAGAGTACTGCTACCTTGGCTTGTGGTTCAACAATGTTTGCAATTGGAACACGCACTTTGAGAAGATGTTGGCAAAAGTGCATCGTGTGAAGGGTGGGCTCATGCCAATCTGGAAGAGCCGGCACATCAGTGTGGAAGTCAAGCGTATCATTTTGCTGACATGCATTCGCCCAATTGTTGAGTATGGCAGTGAGGTCTGGTTCCCGTCAACTACAAGGCAGTTACAGCAGATTGACAAAGTGCAGACTGACATCATTAAATGCGCAATGCATTGTGGCAAAGAGCGTCCTTGCTCCTCGATTCTGCTGGCTGAATGGGGTGTGAAGCCATTGCACATGTGGCTTCATCAGAGGGCAATGGAGTATTACTTTAGGGTTCAACGATTGCAGGATTCCAGGCTGCCACGTCAGGTATTTTCTGCTGAGTGGAAGCGCCCCAGTGGTGCTGTTGCAGTAACACCGTGGCATAAGTATGTGCAGAGTTTGTTGTGCAAGTATGGTGTGGATCTTGCAGCGGCGGCTGATCGCGCTAGTGCATGCAAGAGTCACATCAGCTGTCAGGTCAAGAAGTTGCATGCCGATAGAATTGCTTGTGAATCACTGCAACACTCTACTTTGAGCCGTTACGTCATGCATGTTCACCCTACGCATGCTGATGCCATGCGCTTCAAACGGCCCAGGCCAACCTATGGCTTGAATGGGTAACATGATGATGATGACAGCACATCCAGGAATTTGATGATGCAGTACAGAAAGTTTGCTCTGTAAACGTATCTGAGGGGCGTGGCCGCCTCTGAGCAGCGTATAGCCTCTGGACACCTCTTCTTCGACGCCATCATCTCTATTGTTCTGACAGCCAGCTGTAGAGCGGTGGGCCAACCAAGTGAGCGGTGAATCACCACTTACATGCATCAACATCTGTCTGAGGTGACCCGGGCGCAACGCCAGAGTCAGCACAGCAGCACAGAGTCAGCACTGTATGACAGCAGCACATGAGCATGCTGCCAGTGGCTCCTGCTCACCCCAGCAGCGCAATAGCAGCGCCATCACCAACGCCGTTCACATGCAGCCTGCCCCTATTGACGGGGGCAGCCTGCTCATGCTCACATCCGCCCTGCAGGGTGCCGCACTTCACTAGCATGCAGGCGCAAGGCAGAGTGGCCACTCCATGCGTATGGAGCGGTTGATCTGCACAGCCTGCCAGAAGCGCACTGCGAGCTTTGCAAGAGCAAGCGAGAGACCGCAGAGCCCGACTATATGCAGCATCACATTAGCAGTCGACAGTCTGCAGCTAGCTATGCTAGGGCACGCTGCTTAGCGGCTCGTTTCAGCAGCAGCACCAGCAGCAGCGCTGCTGCTGAGCAGCAGCAGCAGCAGCAATCACAGGAGCTGTAGCAACAGCAGCATCAGCAATAGTTGCATCTACAACAACATCAACAACAGCAACAGCTGCTGCTGCAGCAGCCACAACAGCATGCAGACAGGCCACCTGGGCCCCACAGCTCAACACCCTGCGGCCGCACGCTTGGCGCGTCCACGGCGGGAACAGCAGCGCAGCAGGAAGCAGTGGATACATGCCTGGCTTGCATGCAGCCGCTGCAGGGAAACTATGCACAGAAGCAGCCAGCTGGGCTTTGTGGAGGAGAGCGGGAGCCAGCCAAGCATCAGGTGGCAAGTTTCCCCATTGGCAGTAGACAAGTTGTTGCTGTGTTCGTGTGGTTGTTGCGCATTGTTGTTCACCACATGGGGTGGATGCATATTCAAACATTGCCTCTCGCATAATATCATCCTCGCCAGGGCACTGTGGTTCAAGCAGTTGTGACCAAGCCAGCCAACAGCAATTGCGCTCTGGTCACGTTGTATGTTTTATGCTTGTACTTACTCAACCTACTTAAATTATTGGTGTGGCTGGACGGTGTACATGACGCAAGTTCAACCCTTCACACACCTGATCTCAGATGTGCTGTGATGGCACACGTGCCATGGTGCAGGCTAAACCCTAAACCCTAAAACCGCTAGCCAGGGTTGTGGTGTACCCTCCTGGCTACAACATACTGAAAATCTGGACCCATCTGACCTCGTTCACCCCATGAAACCCCATGAAAACTTTGTGGTGTCGAATTTGACACCTTGTCTGAAACACACTAAGGGTTCAATCAATGAGGCTTTTGGAGTTGGCTGTTTTCCTTCTCACTATGCAATTGTGTGCAGTGGCATGTCACACAGGTGTTAGACCCCATTAGTAATGGGGCGACTGACTTCGCTAGTCGGGTGCGTGCGGCATGAGCTGTAGCACACCAAGGAGGTGTGGGGGTTCAACTCCCTTGCTGCTTTTGGTCCGGGTGCTGGGCACCTCCTGGAGTTGGGTGTGTGGCGCGCTTTATTGGTGAGGCAGAGCCTCCAGCCCCCGGCAGTTGGGTTTGCCTAACTGAATCGTAATTGTGTGCGGCCAGCCAATAAGATTCCGCCCATCTAGGTAACAAAAACAATGGGTACGTCGCACAGTGTACCGTCTTTTTCCCCAGTGAAGAGCGGCAATTTTATGCGAAGCGTCATAACTTTGGCGTCCGGCAGTCAATCGACACACCGAAACTTCAGCCGTAAAGCTTACAACATATACTATCGTTTTAGCATGATAATCACACTGATATAAGGTATATTAAAGGCAGTATAGCGCTTCAAAGGGATGGTCTGCTGAGTGACAAGTGACCCCGCATGTCGAGCGCGCACAACTTGCACGGATTGTGGCTGACATTTAGACGTGGTTGCTTAAAAACGTATAATAGAACTTTAATTTTAATGTTGACTGTAATACGACCTGCGTTCGACGGGGAAAGTACGACTGAAACGTCGGACAGGTCACGACTGTGCTGTGCTATTGCTCCCGAAAGCTGGGTGCTTGTAATTGCTCCTTGAATGATTACGTTGTTGAATCTTAATGTTTTAAATCTTCCTAAAGGAAGAGCGGGAGTTCCTTAGCATGTTGGAGGCCTGCGGCAGCCTGACAGGGGCCCTGCCTCATGCTCCGTTTTGTTTCGGCTCCCTGGAAATCAGACCTTCATGAACTTTGTGCTGTTGGTATTGTTTGTGACAAACCAACAGTACGTTCCTATTATGGCAGGCATATAGTCTCTGCTTTAGTCTTGGCAGAATCAACACGCAGTGCGTGTTATATTCAACTGTGAAAAGGATCCTTTTGCTCTCACAAAAATGCACGGCTCCAGGGTTCCAGCGGTGACTGCACAGCTGCTCACCTTCAAGCAATGCTGTACCCGAATACTAGGGATCTTACAAGTATGTACTACAACTTTTGGATCAGGGCACGTGCTCAGCAAACCGGGTTTGCAGGCTGCAAATGGTGGCATGTGGTTGTTAGGTGGAAGTACATGTGCCGACTGCAGTCTTGTATCACGTCCTCGCTTCAACAAGCTCATGCTCACACACATACAGTTGGTGGTTGTGTGGTGGCCATGCCAGTCGTCCACGGATGAGGGATGTTGGAAACTATCTTTGATGATCTAACAGTTCATATGAAGCCCAGATTCCACTAAACAACACCAAACAAAGCCTTCAAGGCTTGGGTTGAACCCAAATCAGTTGAAGCACTGACATGTAATGTATTGCAGGCCGGTCACCAGCACTCAAGCCCTTGCGCAGTGAGCTGCTGCTCACTTCATGAGGGCGACAGCAATCAACAGCCATACATGGTGCACAGCTTGCTATCTGCGCCCATACAAACATGCCACGTGTATCTGCATGGTTACATATTTTGCAGCCTTTGCGCGAGGTGGCTCCTGATCTCTTCTTGTGTGCGTTCAGATAGGATGTACCGTGTCAAGGCTGTTGAGTTATCCATATCCACATCAAAACCACAGTAGAACACCGCCTCAAGGTGGCTCCAAGACGTGCGTTGGTCCAATACATACGTGCCTTCATCTTCTGGCATAAGCTCATTGGGGTTATCAGAGCATGGGGCAAGGCTGAAGTATCTGCCCTTCACCACTGTTGACCCACTTTCAAACCAAGGTACATACATGAGCACTGATTTTTCAAGCTTGCTGCTTAGCAGTGTCTGTGTGTGCCAAAGGAAGCAAGCATGGCAGGCTCTTCACCATTCCATTCGCATGCTCAGTGCAGTCTATCACCATTTACAAGCACGCTGTCAACTGAATTTCAGGTTTGGAAATTTAGCTGAACACCCACCTTTGTATACTTCGAACAACACCTCTGCAAGTGTTGTAGTTTTGTCGCTCGGCAACCTGGGGCAGGACAATTCAGCTCTGCAGACGTGCACCAGCAGTGACAACACACGCTGAAATCAGAAATCATTTGAAATTGAATTTCTGACTGTTTTCAGATGCGAACTTC